>CM019182.2:42998395-43026618 GCA_009739505.2 Apolygus lucorum
TTCCTGGGGCACTGTTAACCCTCATCAGAAACTGGTGGTTTTCTGAATTTTTTTTTTTTTTTTTTGCTAGTTTGTCCAACTAGCCCTTTGTATCTTTTATGTTTTTTTTTTTGTTACCAAGCAGCAAGTTAATTGTAATTTTCCTCTTCATTGTTGTATCAATTCACTTATTACATTGAATCTAAGATGTCTAGAATATGTTATTTATGGCTTCTAGGTTACTCGTATCTGGAGTGTACTCGGGCTCTAATGGCAAAACACCCGGAGAGAATGGTGAGGAAGAAAGTACTTCTCCTGCCCAGCCTTCCACACCTGTTGAGCAGAAAACTCCGATATTTGTGGATGAACCACTCTTTCAAGAACAATGGTAAGTTTTACGCGTTGTATTTACACTTTATGGGCTACCATGGATGGACAAATGAAATCTCATCAAGATTAGAGAGCTCTGCAAAATAAAAATTTCTTCTCATTCTATCATAATTCACATAAATATGTATGAATTTATGAAACCATGTTAATTTTTCATGATTCAATAGTGTTAGATTAATCCAGGTTGATTCGGTTGTCAATATGCACTTGAGCTGTATTTTATGAGTTGACTGCAATTTGTTTTCCAGGCCAGGGAAAGTGTGCGTTCTTTGCAATTTGACTGAGCACAGTCAGTTAGGACAAGGCAAGATGTGTCGAGTCGAGTGCACAGTCGAAGAGCTGCCCAAAGAAATTCCCAAAGAACTCCTTATGAGCCCTCCTGAGACCCCTCCGATCGATGCTACAAGCCCACGCCATCAAGCGCAGTTGTATCAAAACCGAAGGCAGAAAGGAATGGCCAAATTTAGGTGAGATAAAGTTCTACTGGTTGTGGAACTTAACTTTCTTGTTGATAGCTTTAAGCTTGGCAGGTTATCAAGCTGGTATCTCAGCTCCTTCCATTGGCAGTTGGTTAGAACAAGTTCTACTGGTAGTAATGTAGGCTCAGTACTTAACCTTCACGGTCTTGTCAATAGCTGTGAGCTTGGCTGGTTTCAAGCTGATGTCTCAGCTGGCAGTTGGCCTTGGTGGATGGGACCAGGCCAGTAAGTGGGGATCACGCACTCAGCCTCACTGCTCAATTTCGACTGAAATCTTATCTTAAAACTGGCATATCTTTTTATGAATAAGACCACTCCAACCTGTATAATTTCCATACCTTTATCAGACATTATTTATGTATCCTCTGAATCATTAGGTAGTCTATCTGCCTCCGTTTTGCTTCTCGATTCTAATCCTGCCGGATTATTTAAATCTTTGTTTCTTTTCAGGAATGCTCATGGAAGTGGTCAAGAACCTGTTGATGAACTCAGCCTAGTTGGCCACACGGATGCGCCAGAGGCTAGCTCTATCGTGGATGCCGGTAAGCTAACCACAACAGCCTGTTACAAATCGCTCTAATGCCATTTCCCATAACAATCTGAATTTTCGTTTCAATATTAGTTACTGTATTTCGATGGTTACTTACAACTCAAATCATGTAAACTCTTGTTGCAGGTTTTATTTACGTTCACGAATGGTGTGCATCTTGGTGCGCTGGGATCACTAAGAAGCACGACTCTTTCTTGAACGTTCCATTTGCTGTGATGGCAGCCGCAAATCGCCGCTGCTATCATTGCAGTCGATACGGTGCTGGTGGAGCTTGCATCGTGCCTTCGTGCAACAAACATTTTCACACACCTTGCGCTGCTGCAGCAGCAACCTTCCAGTACACTGAATCCTTGATCCTTATTTGCAGTCAACACATTGAACATGTAGAAACTAATAGTGAGTTACTTTCATTCTCACAATACTCGTACTTACAGTTTGCTTATTCTTCCTCGTCTGTGGTCCGTAAAGAAAAGAGAAATGATTGACAGTGACCTGGAAAGGTCTGCCTCTCCTTCCATGGCGGTAAAGGGGCTTTACTAAGTCAATTTGGCTGGTAGAGCACCATTCTGTCTTGGGATATTGTCTGAAACATCAAACCTGAATCATAATGTTCAACATTGTTTCGTTTTTCCCTTCCAGGTGCTCTCAGTGGCGTCGTTTGTTATACTTGCAATTCACTAGGAAACGTTGGCAATCTTGTCATGTGTTCTATGTGTGGCAAGCACCACCACGGAGCTTGCATAGGGAATGCGTTGCAACCCGGTAAGGCTAAGTTCGGTTATTATTTTAATTCAGGTACTTGGTATTCAGTTATATTCATGTCCTGTTGAGAAGATATTGCTTAATTCAGTCAATGAATTCTAATTTGCCGCAGGTTTGAGAGCGGGATGGCAATGCGCTGAATGTCGGATCTGTCAGCTGTGTAGGCTGTGTGAAGATACGAACAGAATGTTGGTGTGCGATTCTTGTGATAAGGCTTACCATCCCTTCTGCGTGAGACCCGCGATGTCTTCTGTGCCCAAAGTCGGTTGGAAGTGCAAAGTTAGTTGAAGATTGTATTCAGATATTTCAGTTTTGTGACTTAATTAATTGGTGTTTAGTGATTTATTAATGTATTTCTTATTCTCCTTTAATAATGGCTTAAATTGTTTTGTACAGCGTTGTAGACTCTGCAGCGATTGTGGGGCCCGCACTCCTGGTGGAGGTCTATCTTCAAGATGGCATTCCAATTACACCGTATGTGATTCCTGTTATCAGCAAAGAAACAAAGGTTTCTCCTGTCCTGTTTGTCACAAAGCTTACAGGGCTGCTGCTCTCAGGGAAATGGTCCGCTGTTCTCAATGTCACAGGTAAATTTCGATTCCTCCTTAAATGTACGTGTATGTTGCCCTCTTTTCGTTGTTCGGTTGATACATTTCTTTTTTACAGGTACGTCCATGGGACATGCGACAAAGAAGCAGATTTCGTCAGTTACCACAGAAAGAAAGAAGCTCACCCCGATTATGAATATATTTGCTTATCCTGTAAAAACAACAGTACTGTTCACTTCATGAAACGAAAAGACAGTAAGTAGTGAAGTCTATAAACCCTCTCCTGACCTTCTTTCTTATCATGTAGGCCGACTTATTATGATACTAATGGCATTCGTTTGATTGTAGGTACAGATGACATTCAGTTTGATTCTAACCTCAGTGTATCCCAAGATTCTCTTATGGCGAATGATGATGCTGATGGTGATTCGGAAAAAGTAAGTCAACTGAGACTCATATAAATACCGTAATTTGCAGTTACGGTTGCAGTTCTTATAATATTTTGTGGGTTTCAATTTAAGTTAGTATTTATTTATTTATTTCATTATGGAAGATAATAACAAGTTTTCTGTGGTTTTTCAGTCCGATGACACATCTAGGAGGTTCAGCATGGTAGGGCTCGGTAAAGGGAAACCCTTTTACGCCACCAAAATCGCCAAGAAACGCCTAGGACTCTCGACCGGACCAGGAAGACCCAAAGGCAGCGGAAAACTGCCTTCAGTCACTTCTGCTCTCAGCAACTTCCAAAAGAAACACAAGTTTTCTGACTTTGGCCGGAAGAGGGGATCTAAAACCAAAATCAGAGGGATGTTTGGAGTCCCTGGTTTAGCTCTGCAGGTGAGCTGTCTAATATATTGAGTTGGTGATTATTTCACCATGTATCGCAACAAAACCTCAATATTGTTGTTCACCAAAACCTATTGACGATTCGCATTTTCCATCAATCATGTATATAAATGGTGATAACATGAAAAGTTTCTAGTTGATTTATCCATTTGGATCCTTCTCTCTTTCCCACGTATAACTCGGGATAAAATTATAAGCTCTTCTATTTTCTTTCAGAGTCCTACCTGGAGCAGCAGTGACCCTGCGCCCAAGAGTGGTGACGACGAACCAGGATGTGAAAACAAAATAATTCTTTGCGCTTCTAAAGAGAAATTCGTTTTGGGTCAAGATGTCTGTGTCATGTGCGGAGCACTTGGCATCGACCAGGAAGCATGCCTTATTTGCTGTTCTCAGTGTGGTCAATGCTTCCACCCTTATTGCGTGACAGTCAAGGTGAGTGATCGGAAGAATTGGATAGTTTCAATTTTGGGCCAAGTAAATTGTTTTTTTTGACTGAAAGCTGATAGGCCAAAATTTTTAGAAATTAATAGTGTACCTACCTACTTCCCAACTTGGCTCACTTGAAAAACCATAAATAAAGGCATTTGAATCTATAAAATGTATCTGATGAGTAATTATTTCTAGCAAATTTCTTGTCTGAGTCTATTCTGCAAGCCGAGGTGCCATTCTTCGGGCTAGAGCGTATTGTAAGGTCGATGCGTTGTTCGATTTGTTGGACATTCGGAAGGGAAGATGAATACCCTAGTCTGGATAATGTTCAAAAATGATTCGGAGGGGCAGCTTATCGTCTCTTTCCCATGGTCGAGCGAATCGAACAAAACTTGACTGATGTGTCGACGAACCAGCATTCGATCATCTAGTGATGCCGTCGTTTGAAAGTATTAGCTGAAGCGTCCAACTCTCGTGATGTTTGTGAGGACAATACTAATTTTGAGAACTGTTTTTTGCAGGTTACCAAAGTGATGCTCACCCGGGGATGGAGGTGTTTGGATTGCACTGTATGTGAAGGCTGCGGCCAGAGGAACGACGAAGCTCGTCTAATCCTCTGCGACGATTGTGATATTTCCTATCACATATACTGCATGGACCCTCCAATGGGATCTGTACCTACTGGTGGATGGAAGTGCAAATGGTAATTACCGCCTTGAGTTTGCTACTATTTTGTGATGTTTGATGGACGATTTTGGTTGTAGATTTGGATAAACTGTTCACGAATCACCTGTTCTTGTTAGGTGTGCGCTGTGTCTGACTTGTGGGGCAACTTCGCCTGGAATTAATTCTAATTGGCAGTCCAACTTCTCTCAATGTGGCGCCTGCGCATCCAGAACTACTTGCCCGGCTTGTTACGAACTGTACACTGACGGAGATCTCATAATCAAATGCATAAATTGTGACAGGTAAGGCTGTTCTTCAACACTGGAACCCAATGTCGTATACTCTAAGAAATGTATTCCATCTTCTCTTCCCTCGAAGTCTTTTAACGCCTCTACTAACGAAAATTCACCTCAATTCGGTTGTTTTATATTTTTCTCCAGGTGGCTGCATTGTCTGTGCGACACGATAACGACGGAACAGGAAGCTGAAGCGTATTGTTCTCAGGGCTACACTTGCGTCTTGTGTCGGCCCGCGAACATGCCCCTTGCTCCTCCTGTCACCCCCACCAGAGCACCCTCTCCTGAATTCCCTACTGGTATGTCATAACAACCATAATGATAATAACCGATTTGTTAGTGAAGGGGTATTAAACTTTCTTACTATTAAACTCTCTTAAAATTTCTGCAGGAAAATAACTAATTATACAGGGTGTAAGCCTAACTGGTCTACCTTACGGTACCAGTCGATTCTACAACTAATTTGCAACAAAAAATGTCTCCTAGCAATTTTTTTAAACCCTTCGTTTTCGAGTTATTTTAACTTTAAACTTTTTTTCGTGATTTTGACCTTATGTCATTAAATTAGTCATAACTCCGTTAATTAGGTGTGTAAATTACAATTTGAGGATACCGTTAGAAAGAGCATTAAATTTCCTATTGGATAGATGCCTTAACTCCTTTTTGAGTCAAGGTTTGAGACATGAAAACGTCCTCTAAAAAGAGAATTTTACGTAATTTTGGAAACCTCGCATTCTTTCAATCTCAAATTGAACTACGAGAACCCATACTTTTTCAAGATGCAAGAACAGTGAAAACTGCGCCAGAATCTCAGCTTTACAATGGTATAATCAAAATATATTCTACAACCGTACATAGGGGAGAAATTCGGGTTTGAACGCGGAAAAACGTGCATTTTTTCAACGAAATCGGCGCTCCGCCTATAGTCCAGTCAAATTAGCAGTTAGGGTTTGCATTAATTCCGGACAAAGCGAAACTTTTATGGGTGACTTGTGGGTGCCTATGGAACATGTTTTTAGTATATTCTACTAGATTCTCCTTGTGCTAACTTTTTGGTGCCCGAAAAACCGCGATTTTTCGGCACTTGTTTCAGTCTTTTGCCTATAACTCGTACACGATGCATCCTACGGAAAATTTTACTCTTTCCTTTATTAAACAGGATGAATTTCTGCGTCGAATGACCACCTGAAACGTTAAGATCGGTTCAGCCGTTTGGCCGAAATCGATCGTTGAAGTTTGGCGATTTTTCCCAAATTGGTTGAAAAATGGGTTACGCTCAAGTTTCAAGGCCTGTACATCAAAAACGGCGTATCCAACCAAAAAATGTCACATAATCAAAGTTGTAGAGAATCAAATTTTGTGTAAGAAAAGCATCCCCTCTTCCTCCCCCCCCCCCTCCCACCCGCCTCTACCAAATGATAGAATAACGAAACAACTTCTGAGTAAACGAAATTATGAGTATTGAAAACGGTGTTGCAATCAAAAAATGTCATATAATCAAAGTGAAACGTCTGTTGTTCGACCTAAGGCACTGAAGTACTTATAATAATAGAAAAGGCAAAAGAAAAAACATCTCCTAGATTCTCCTTTTGCTCACTTTTGGTGCCCGAAAAACCACGATCTTTCGGCACTTGTTCCAGTTTTTCGCCTATAACTCGTACACGATGCATCCTACGGAAAATTTTACTCAATCCTTTATTAAACAGGATGAATTTCTGCGTCGACTGACCACCTTCATTTTTTAGATCGGTTCAGCCGTTTGGCCGAAATCGATCGTTGAAGTTTGGCGATGTTTCCCAAATTGGTTGATCGCCAAAACTTCAACGATCGATTTCGGCCAAACGGCTGAACCGATCTAAAAAATGAAGGTGGTCAGTCGACGCAGAAATTCATCCTGTTTAATAAAGGATTGAGTAAAATTTTCCGTAGGATGCATCGTGTACGAGTTATAGGCGAAAAACTGGAACAAGTGCCGAAAGATCGTGGTTTTTCGGGCACCAAAAAGTGAGCAAAAGGAGAATCTAGGAGATGTTTTTTCTTTTGCCTTTTCTATTATTATAAGTACTTCAGTGCCTTAGGTCGAACAACAGACGTTTCACTTTGATTATATGACATTTTTTGATTGCAACACCGTTTTCAATACTCATAATTTCGTTTACTCAGAAGTTGTTTCGTTATTCTATCATTTGGTAGAGGCGGGTGGGAGGGGGGGGGGAGGAAGAGGGGATGCTTTTCTTACACAAAATTTGATTCTCTACAACTTTGATTATGTGACATTTTTTGGTTGGATACGCCGTTTTTGATGTACAGGCCTTGAAACTTGAGCGTAACCCATTTTTCAACCAATTTGGGAAAAAGCGGCAAAATTCAACGATCGATTTCGGCCAAACGGCTGAACCGATCTTAACGTTTCAGGTGGTCATTCGACGCAGAAATACATCCTGTTTAATAAAGGATTGAGTAACATTTTCCGTAGGATGCATCGTGTACGAGTTATAGGCGAAAAACTGAATCAAGTGCCGAAAAATCGCGGTTTTTCGGGCACCAAAAAGTTAGGACCAGGAGAATGTTTTTTCTTTCGCCTTTTCTAGTATTACAAGTACCTCAGTGCCTTAGTAAGTTGAACAACAGACGTTTCACTTTGATTATATGACATTTTTTGATTGCAACACCGTTTTCAATACTCATAATTTCGTTTACTCAGAAGTTGTTTCGTTATTCTATCATTTGGTAGGGGCGGGTGGGAGGGTGGAGGAAGGGGGGATGCTTTTCTTACACAAAATTTGATTCTCTACAACTTTGATTATGTGACATTTTTTGGTTGGATACGCCGTTTTTGATGTACAGGCCTTGAAACTTGAGCGTAACCCATTTTTCAACCAATTTGGGAAAAAGCGGCAAAATTCAACGATCGATTTCGGCCAAACGGCTGAACCGATCTTAACGTTTCAGGTGGTCATTCGACGCAGAAATTCATCCTGTTTAATAAAGGAAAGAGTAACATTTTCCGTAGGATGCATCGTGTACGAGTTATAGGCAAAAAACTGAAACAAGTGCCGAAAAATCGCGGTTTTTCGGGCACCAAAAAGTTAGCACAAGGAGAATCTAGTAGAATATACTAAAAACATGTTCCATAGGCACCCACAAGTCACCCATAAAAGTTTCGCTTTGTCCGGAATTAATGCAAACCCCCCCCCCTTTTTTTGGCTAATTTGACTGGACTACTAGTCGATCTGAGGGGTCGGACGATGGAGTGGGTGGGCGAGCGCCGCAGTAGACCGCGAGGCCTCCGGAAACAGGAGGCCAGAGCGCTGATTTCGTTGAAAAAATGCACGTTTTTCCGCGTTCAAACACGAATTTCTCCCCTAAATACGGTTGTAGAATATGTTTTAATTATATCGTTGGAAAGCTGAAATTCTGGCGTAGTTTTCACTGTTCTTGCATCTTGAAAAAGTATGGATTCTCGTAGTTCAATTTGAAATTGAAAGAATGCGAGGTTTCCAAAATTACGTAAAATTCTCTTTATAGAGGACGTTTTCATGTCTACAATCTTGACTCAAAAAAAAGTTAAGGCATCTATCCGATAGGAAATTTAATGATCTTTCCAACGGCATCCTCAAATTGTAATTTACACAGCAAATTGAAGGAGCTATGACCAATTTAATGACATAAGGTCAAAATCACGAAAAAAAAGTTTAAAGTTAAAATAACTCGAAAACGAAGGGTTTAAAAAAAATTGCTAGGAGACATTTTTTGTTGCAAATTAGTTGTACAATCGACTGGTACCGTATGGCAGACCAGTTAGGCTTACACCCTGTATATTGGCCCCTAATACATTATCAAAAAACTATAATCTTCGATTTGAAGCATTTAAATATCAACCTTCTAGTACATCTTCATCATGTTGTTGTTCTGTTTTTAGAAGGAAAAGCCAACGACTACTACGTAGATGGCGTTTGCCTTTCGGAAACTGGGCTTCAGCAAATTAAAACTCTCAACCTTGAAAACAGCAACCAACCTGTGAGACGGAAACGACCAGGCTTCAAACGGTCGCAAGAAAATGATCTGCTGAATTTGGATGGTATGACTTTTATTCCTCAGCAATTGCTTGATAAAACTACGTAGAAATCTTTCTGATTAATAATATATGATTTATTATTTGTAATGGTTACAGATGGTGAAAACGAAAATCCTAACCCTGTATATAAAGATGGCATGGTGTGGGGCTCTAAGGAGAATGGCCCTGTACCCAGTCCACCTGAAGGGTTTTCGTTGTCCACTTCCGAATCTGGGGTTGTCATCCTCAAACGGAAAAAGCAGAGGAATTTACAAAAACTTGGTGAGTAACCGCACACATTCGTCCTCCCTCCCTTCATAAATGTGCCTTCAAATTTCGCAAAACTCATTTCCAATCGTATTCTACAGGTATCGGAGGTTTTTCTGCGGTGAAGATGCGAAGTTCTCGTTTCAAAGATGACGAAGAAGGTCTGAACACTTTTGGCGAAGATAAGCCAAGACGGAAACCGCGATGTACCAAGAAACGGAGTAAACTTGCCGAGAGTTATCCTTCGTACTTGCAAGTAAGTCAAAGTTTTAATACTCAAGACCTGGTTAAATCTCTGATTAAACTCTCTCTAGTTGAGACCCTATATCTTTGGAAATTGAGACTATGCACCTATATATAAATCACTGTGTATATCTGGCTCTGTTGGGCTCGACAGTTCTTCTGGTCAGTATGCCTGATGTTACCAAGCATTGCTTTGTCCGAATCTATTAATGATTTGTAGGTGATAACGCTCAATTGCTCATTAATTTAACCTCGATATCAACTCATAGTCCATCTTTTCCTCACAGGAAGCCTTTTTTGGGAGAGAACTTCTCGACATTACCAAAGAGTCGACTCAGGAATTGGAAAGCGAGGAGAGCGAAGAGTCCGACGGCGAGAAACCCAAAGTGGACCACGATAAAACTATATCCCTTTCTCAGGTAAGCTGCATTCAAATTTATTTACTATTAGCTAGCGAAAATCACGTTTAGTTTTGACCGATTACATTTTTTCAACGCAGGACGAATTAAAGGTAATGGCGGATGTGACAGCTAAAAAAGAAAAAGAAGATTTAGCGAGGAACTCCCCTTGCGTTTCTGTAAAGGTACAATAATACAAATACTCTCCTGCCTTACAAAACGAATGAAATTTATGAGGTGCTAAACTCAAGGGACTGGTATCTTAGAATTCAACTGCAATCAATCTGAAGTGTAGCGTCAAACTTGTACCTCATCAATTTTATTTCATGTGAATAGTTTACGGTGCATGCAGCTTGCGTAAAACCCCTTTGCTTGTAGTCTTACTTTTTTGTGAATGAAAAACCTGAGTCAATATATTCTTCTTAGCGTTGAAACCCATCGAATCTATATGTTTAGAACTACCTGCATTTGCTCGTATGTGCTGTACATTGTCGGAAATATAATGAGATATTTTGGGTTATTCACGGTATTATACGTACTGTAAGGGAGATATTCTAAAATTATTCTCTGACGCTGCCAAAACTATGAAGTTGAATAAATTAATAAAAGAAATTTGCCATAAATCAATTTGAATTGTTGGCATACCAATTTGAACTTTTGGCATCTCAATTTGAATTTTCGGCAAATCCGTTACGTTTCGACAACTACTGGTGTCCTTGTCCACCTTCATTCCTTCTATAATGTTCAATAAAGTTTTTTCTCTCTCATTAAAAAAAAACACTTGGCAGGAAGTTCCTCACCCAACTTCCTACCTTTCATATTTATGGTTAATAATCGTTGGAAATCTTCAAATTTTTCATATACCCTTAGAGCCTGTAATTAATTGATAAATTAATAAATCTTTAGAATTGGATAATTTGATCGTTCAGTCTTTATTAGCTCAAAAAAATCTTGAATGCGAATTGGAAGAGCTTATATGTATATTTTAGGTTTCCTTTCTAGTTAGATCATAGAATAGTAACTCCAATTTTTATATTTCATTTCAGAATACTAGTTTGCATGAGAGTCTAGCCTCCAACAATCCTTGTCGGGTTTCAGCGCTACCTCCCGCCACTTCAACGAACTACCATTCCTGATTACCATAACTACCATTCTAAAGATAGTTGTCTCGTCATCGTTTTCGTTTCTCTTTGTTTTCTCTCTGAACAGTTATGGACGTGAAAATGATGCCGTTTTATGTCGCGAAACGTGCCCAAAGTCATTCAATTTCAAAGCTGATGTTCAAAATCGTCACTGGTTCATGTTATAGAAATATGAGAAACGAAAACGATTATGAGACAACACATTTTAGAATAGTAGTTATGGTAAACAGGAATGGTAGTTCGTTGAAGTGGCGGGAGGTAGCGCTGAAACCCGACGAGAATCGTTGGGGGCTAGGCTCATCTCGTTTGCTTCCTCGTATCTGAAGGCACACATTCTTGCCTATTTCCACTTTGATTTCTTATTTCCAATCCTTTAAGGAGCTTCAGAGTTCTAATACTTGCTGTATTCAGTAATTTCCTTTTCACCTTGCCGTGGGCCCTACAGCCTTTCTTCGACCGTATTCTTGCTCATTTATATCCAGCTAATCAACTTTTGTATTATAATTTTAATATTATTACTGTAACCGATAACATCCTATAGTACTCGTAATTCGCGTGTTTCTGCACTGAGGACTGATTAGTCCTGTAACTTTCCATCTCAATTAGTCAGTTCGACGATCAACTATGAATTGCTTTTCTTTTACTATAAAATACCTGTCACGAATAACATTGTTACACACGTTTTTCTCGATTTGAAGACCTTGTTGGGCTAATCCTCGCATCTTGACAGGATTTTTTCATCCAAAGATGTGCAGTGCACACAAACTCGAGAAAAGCTTTGCAAAGCTTTTAAATGTCGACTTTAATTATTAGTGCTAGAAGTTTGATTGTAAACTTGGCATTTCATTGGTTCTTCATTTTTCACAAGGTAATGGATTAAAAACCTTGCATGTTAGAATTGTAGTCAGCAGCTTATTCTGTGCACCTCTTCTTTCTTCTTTCTTTTCAACGTTGTTTCTTCCCATTTCATCGCGCCAGATGGGTTATTTCGAATCCTTGTCAATTAAATTTGTTCAATTCCAGGAGGAAGACATGAGTGACGGCGAGAATTTCAAAGATATTCTCCATTTGCCCGACAATCTATTACATACTGATCTAGTCAATACGATTATGAATGAACGGGATGGAATCAAGTCTGAAATTGGTAAGTTATTCTCTTGTGGTTAAGGATTCACTTATTTGATGAAGTATTCTGTTGGACCTGAGGTATTAGTTTGGGAGAATCTAAGCAAGATGCTCAGTATGGATTCTGCGAGTTGGTGCTTCCAGAGTAATCCTGTACGAAAAAAGATGCAGAAGAGACACTACAAATTTAATGTTCAGCCTCCATGATTTAACTAAATATTGAATACAATTGTTATTAATTATTGTTCTTTTCCAGATTCAGGTACTCATGAGTCCAATGGTGACCAGAAGGACGAGCTCTCGGAAATTCTTGGTCCCAATTTCAGCCTTGACTCGATTCAGACAGGTAATGGTTATTTGAATTCGGACTTCTTAAGATTTGTTCAATATCAACCTATTTTGTCACTCATGTCGGTAATATTCTGTACCAATATGCACTCAACTCCCCATTTTCGTGTACACTCCAGGTCTACCCAACATGGACTCTAAAGACGTTGAAGAGATTTTCAAAGGGGTGCTCACACACGAATCTCAAGATGCGCATGGGAATAGCCCATTGGCTACCAGAGGGCCCACCCCTGGCACTCCATCGCAAGCTCAAGTTTCTCCCCAACAAGGTATTTCTTTTGTTAGCGTTTTTATTATTATTGTTTTGGTTTATTATTTTCAATAATAAGCCTTTGTAATCGAGCAAGAAAAAAAATTTAACCCCCCTCAAAATTTGATGTTTTACGTTTCAAGGTACGTAGAATCCGAAAATCGAATACAAAAATTTCCGTACGCCGTACGCGGCACTTTTCTTAGCAACCGTGGACCGATTTGGTTCAAATTTGGTATATGGGCTCCATTTGGGGTCTAGTTGTGCCGCGAAGCTTTTGACTGAATTTTAAAAACTTTTTGAGACCACCCGGAGCTCTGTAGGACAAACCGTTCGGTCCCTACAAGTACTTGAAGGTTTTCGTTCGATAAAACAGAATCATGAGCGTGAATCGCAAAAGAGGTCTAATCGCCGTTCAAATTTTATCTGACTAAAATGCGATCGCTGTTCATTTCTTCGATTTGTATACAGTTTTGCCTTCTGCGTAACCAGTAATCAAATTTCCATATGAAGCTTTCTATTTTTCGAATCGAGTGTGAAGCGTTTAGTTTTTTCTAATAAACTTGATTGTGAAGGTGTGAAGCCAGGCAGTATTGTGTGGTAGGTAGTACCTACCAATAGTTGGTAGGTAAAATAAAGTTGGTAGGTAAAAAAAATGTTGGTAGGTAAAAAACGCTGCAAATCATTGCTCAAAGGTTTATTATTTTCTGTATAGATCACCCTTCTGTATAGATCACTGGTTCTCCATCAATAGCACCTACCACCATCTGTATGCTCCGTTGACCTTCCCTCTCAAATTTCAGCTTCCTGAGTTCAATAGGATTGAAAATGGCTTCGGAGCTCACTCAGCTGATCAGTGATCTGAAGAGTGAAGAAGATCTTCCCGAATGCTGGAGACGCCTGGAAGAGCACTGATCAGCTGAGTGAGCTCCGAAGCCATTTTCAACCCTATTGAACTCAGGAAGCTGAAATTTGAGAGGGAAGGTCAAGGGAGAATACAGATGGTGGTAGGTGCTATTGATGGAGAACCAGTGATCTATACAGAAGGGTGATCTATACAGAAAATAATAAACCTTTGAGCAATGATTTACAGCGTTTTTGGTTTATTATTTCTAATAATAAGCCTATGTGATCGTATCGCAAAAAATTTTTATAACCCCCCCTCAAACTTTGTCACTTTACGTTTCAAGGTGCGTAGAATCCAAATTTGCAATGTCCGTCCGCCGTCCCCCGTCCGCCGTCCGCGGCACTTTTCTTAGCAACACTGGACCGATTTGGTTCAAATTTGGTATATGGGCTCCATTTGGGGTCTAGTTGTGCCGCGAAGTTTTTGGTTGATGTAGGTCACTTCTAAGGGGTGAAAATTAAGGGTTGAAATTTTCAAGAGTGCCCTAGCTCGAAAACTCTCTAAATAAAGGTATCGTTTTTTCACCAATTTTAAATAGTATTGAATTTTTAAAAATTTTTGAGACCACCCGGAGCTCTGTAGGACAAACCGTTCGGTCCCTACGAGTACTTGAAGGTTTTCCTCCGATAAAACAGAATCATGAGTGTGAATCGCAAAAGAGGTCTAATCTCCATTCAAATTTTATCGGACTAAAATGCGATCGCTGTTCATTTCTTCGATTTGTATACAGTTTTGCCTTCTGCGTAACCAGTAATCAAATTTCAATATGAAGCTTTCTATTTTTCCAATCGAGTGTGAAGCGTTTAGTTCTTTCTAATAAACTTGATTGTGAAGGTGTGAAGCCAGTATGGTGTGGTAGGTAGTACCTAGCTGGTAGGTAAAAAAAAGTTGGTAGGTAAAACAAATGTTGGTGGGTAAAAAACGCTGCAAATCATTGCTCAAAAGCTTCTTCATTCTTCAGATCACTGATCAGCTGAGTGAGCTCCGAAGCCATTTTCAATCCTATTGAATGGAAGTGCTCTTCCAGGCGTCTCCAGCATTCGAGGAGATCTTCTTCACTCCTCAGATCACTGATCAGCTGAGTGAGCTCCGAAGCCATTTTCAATCCTATTGAATGGAAGTGCTCTTCCAGGCGTCTCCAGCATTCGAGGAGATCTTCTTCACTCCTCAGATCACTGATCAGCTGAGTGAGCTCCAAAGCCATTTTCAATCCTATTGAATGGAAGTGCTCTTCCAGGCGTCTCTAGCATTCGAGAAGATCTTCTTCACTCCTCAGATCACTGATCAGCTGAGTGAGCTCCGAAGCCATTTTCAATCCTATTGAATGGAAGTGCTCTTCCAGGCGTCTTCAGCATTCGAGGAGATCTTCTTCACTCTTCAGATCACTGATCAGCTGAGTGAGCTCCGAAGTCATTTTCAATCCTATTGAACGCAGGAAGCTGAAATTTGAGAGGGAAGGTCAAGGGAGAATACAGATGGTGGTAGGTGCTATTGATGGAGAACCAGTGATCTATACAGAAGGGTGATCTATACAGAAAATAATAAACCTTTGAGCAATGATTTGCAGCGTTTTACTCAACAATCACGATTGATTTTGGTTTATTATTTCTAATAATAAGCCTATGTGATCGTATCGCAAAAAATTTTTATAACCCCCCCTCAAACTTTGTCACTTTACGTTTCAAGGTGCGTAGAATCCAAATTTGCAATGTCCGTCCGCCGTCCCCCGTCCGCCGTCCGTGGCACTTTTCTTAGCAACACTGGACCGATTTGGTTCAAATTTGGTATATGGGCTCCATTTGGGGTCTAGTTGTGCCGCGAAGCTTTTGGTTGATGTAGGTCACTTCTAAGGGGTGAAAATTAAGGGTTGAAATTTTCAAGAGTGCCCTAGCTCGAAAACTCTCGAAATAAAGGTATCGTTTTTTCACCAATTTTAAATAGTATTGAATTTTAAAAAATTTTTGAGACCACCCGGAGCTCTGTAGGACAAACCGTTCGGTCCCTACGAGAACTTGAAGGTTTTCCTTCGATAAAACAGAATCATGAGTGTGAATCGCAAAAGAGGTCTAATCTCCATTCAAATTTTATCGGACTAAAATGCGATCGCTGTTCATTTTTTCGATTTGTATACAGTTTTGCCTTCTGCGTAACCAGTAATCAAATTTCAATATGAAGCTTTCTATTTTTCCAATCGAGTGTGAAGCGTTTAGTTCTTTCTAATAAACTTGATTGTGAAGGTGTGAAGCCAGTATGGTGTGGTAGGTAGTACCTAGCTGGTAGGTAAAAAAAAGTTGGTAGGTAAAAAAAATGTTGGTGGGTAAAAAACGCTGCAAATCATTGCTCAAAAGCTTCTTCATTCTTCAGATCACTGATCAGCTGAGTGAGCTCCGAAGCCATTTTCAATCCTATTGAATGAAAGTGCTCTTCCAGGCGTCTCCAGCATTCGAGGAGATCTTCTTCACTCCTCAGATCACTGATCAGCTGAGTGAGCTCCAAAGCCATTTTCAATCCTATTGAATGGAAGTGCTCTTCCAGGCGTCTTCAGCATTCGAGGAGATCTTCTTCACTCCTCAGATCACTGATCAGCTGAGTGAGCTCCGAAGTCATTTTCAATCCTATTGAACGCAGAAAGCTGAAATTTGAGAGGGAAGGTCAAGGGAGAATACAGATGGTGGTAGGTGCTATTGATGGAGAACCAGTGATCTATACAGAAGGGTGATCTATACAGAAAATAATAAACCTTTGAGCAATGATTTGCAGCGTTTTAAGGAGAGAGCCAATCAATTCTATTTTCACTATTTCATAAGTTCATAGTTTCTTGCAGTCTGAAGTATTGGGAGATTGAGAGATGATTTTGGTGGTTTTTTCCTAGTTGTTTTTCACTCTCTTGCTGCAGAGTAGGGCCGGCTCAATTTTTCGGCTAGAGTGCAATCCAGCCTCTTCTGGAAAACCTCGTCCCTCGAAGCCGTTCAGCTGCTCTGTCATACTTTTCGTGTTTTTGTGTAGCAGCTGTCTGTGCTGCTACACAAGCCAACCAATCAAGATTGATTGGTTGTTGATGAGGATTTAATCTTGATTTTTTCAACTCACATGATGTGGGAAAAGAGCAAGAAGAACTAGAGTTGAAGTTTAGAGAACAGACTGGTTCGCATACTATTGTCATTAATTATGACTCGTGAAAAACACCATGTATTACTGATCTGTATCGATTCGTGATAAGTTGGGATATAGTCTAGTTATCTCCGTTACTTTGTCTTTATAAGATATGACCCCCTTGGAAAGCACTTATCTACGTAGGTACCCTTGGCGGTGGACTAACAAGGCCGGGTTGATTTTGCATTCGTGTTGGAAGCGATCGATTTACTTAAGTCAGAAACACGAACTGCAAACCCGAGATGCAAAAGAGCGCTTTAGACCGTTTCTGTATTATAATGGCTGATGCTCATCATGAGTACCTACCTCATAGGTGCTTGGTTTTACAAGCCTCTATTCTTCTTCAAAACTATCCCATGGCTATCGATGATGGGTGGGTGAAGCAGTCCCTCACCCATGTGAGACTATTCGACGTTTACTCCAATATTACGAAGAAATTCTTGAATAGCTCAACTTGTTTTTAATGTTTAGGTCTCCCATCGACAGTCCTGTCCAGAAGCGGTAGTGTCACTCCTGCCGTTCACTCCAATCTGCCTTCCCCGATGGGTTTCCCATCGGCATCGCCTTACAACTCGGAGTATAGCAAGTGAGTCTGGCTTCTTTCTTATTTAAACTTATGTATCATGCTGTATTTTGCCATGTCATTATATATACTGCGGAGGTAATATATGTAATCTACTTGAATTCTTATTTTCATTGCTCAGTCTGGTTTTGGGTAGACGTATAGGAAACTTGGCTAGAATACTCTGTCATTCAGAGTCATCTCTTGGTTCGATTCTTGAGTCAGCAACTCCACTTCAGAAAACGGACTGATCGATGTGAACTGACGGTGTCTTCAACCTGTACTTACGAAAGTGTTCTCCTTTATTGCAGCAGTCCTCAGTTCAGCCCTGAAGGAAGTCAATGGGGTGGAGATGACACCGCTAACAACCAGAAAAATTCACTTAGAATGGAGCAGGACGAAGCTTTAGGTCAGCATGCAACAATTGCTGCTGTACTTTATGCCAACGTGAACTGTCCAGAACTCAAACAAGAATGTCCAAGTAAGTTCTACCTCTGAATTGTCTGAGTTTTGACTGAATGGATGCAACCATTGATAGCTGCTTGAAGAGTACTTGAGGAAAAGTACTGTTTGCTGTACATTACATGTAAGTTTTGGATATTTCAGGTTGGCCAGAGCGGGTCAAACAGGTCCTCAGAAAGTGGAGGAATTTGCCAAACGAAAAGCGAGCTCCCTATGTCCAGCTTGCTAAAGAAAATCGGACTAACGTTCGAATTAAGAAAACCCAGCAGGTGCGTGTGCTTAACAGCTTGGTTTTTTACTCATTTTTGTCGCTCTACGAGATCCCCTTATTGACTCAAGGGAACAAAACACTTGTTACATCCGGGAGAGCCGTACACTAGGACCCATTAGTTTGTCTATGTCCTTAGCTAGTTTGACATCTACACTAGTTTGAAGTAACTTCACCTCTGATAATTTGTGCTACACTTACCGCACTTTGTGATTGTAGTAATGTGTGATCCCACTCCTAACCACTAACAGACTATTGTTTAGCTTTGTACTGCTAGTTCATGTTTGAATTTTAGTGACACCTTTTTTGAAAAGAACTCACAACACTCAAGTTTAGCTTCAGTTTATCACAAAAAATACTATTGCCATTTGTGAAACGGAAATTATGGTAACAGATTAAGTTGATAATTACCAAATATGGTATTCAAAGTTTTGCATGTACCGTGTTTGAACTTTGCTAGGTTCAAATTATGTTTTGTTGAACTAACACGGAGATTCTGTGCTGTTTCTCAAGGGATAATTCTCATCACAATCTGTGACCAAATGTATAGATGAATGAGTTACTTAATGGCAAAATTATTTCATTTGCATTGTAATATTGTGCTTGTGGTCCATGTTTGATGCACTTAATGCTGAGTGTGGGTGTGACAGATTGGCAAGGAGGAGGCTGAGGAAGAAGGATCGAATGGCAAGCAATCAGCGAGTGGCAAGACCTTTGAGGTGTGTCCCCCTCCGAAACTTGGTGATAGGGGTACCCCTTCTCCCGCTACCTCTCCGCCCCCAGACCAAAAATTAGTTTCTACAGCTTCTAACACGTCACCGTTGCATCCGACACCCGCTCAAGAAACCTTCCCGACGACTATCCCCTCCCATCCCTCAACGATACAATACATTCCCCTGAACACGTCCGGGATCCGGGCGACGTTCCACATCATCCCAACGTCAATTGTAACCACTACTGAAACCTCTCCATCCACCCGCACCATCCAATACCAGTACGAAAGAAGCACTATACATTACCCACCAACCAATGTCGTCATCCAATCAGTACCTCCGCTCATTATGACGTCAACGCCTGTACAGCAAACCTCAGATTCCAAAAACCTCCTTCAACTTATCCCTACTAAAACATCACCTGTAAGCACTGTCATTTCACAACCTTCTGTTAGATCGCAAGTCCAGTTTATTCAAGCTGTCAAAACCGTACAGAGCACGACTGAGTCCGAGTTGAAATTGACTAACACAATTTGTTCCCCTGTCTCGGATCAGCACATCCGTGTTTTAACGCCTTCCGAAATTATGCGCACACTCCCCTCGTTAGGGCAAGAAACGTACGACACTCCACCTGTGACGGTGAGCCCCATTGCACGATTGTACTCTCATATCAGTCTTAATTTTTCTGTTTTGGTTGTAAAAACAAATTTTATCTTTTTGAAGTGTTTTATTTTTTTGCTCTGGTAGCATCTGGATTTATTATTTAGCTAGAAAAAAAGTAGTTGATGTTCTGTTTGTCATATTTTATGTGAGAGCACAAAATGTTCAAGTGAACCGTTCCTACATTTAAAAAACTTGCCTGCGAAATCAAAACTCATTTCGTTATTAATGTATTTTTCCTTTAGGAATTGCTGACAATGTTGCAATACAACCGTCCCTTCCCTTGCCGTGATGGAAACGCTAATAAACTTCCACTTCTCCCACAACTGTATCAAATTCACTGCACATAATCCCCTAAAATACAGCTTGATATTATTTGGTGATACAATACATGCGCTAACTTCCATCAATCCCAGTCACTCGATAGGTCTTCACGGATTTTCCTGTTTCTGGGAGGTCTGATTCAGCGACTTCAGTTGTTACGTCTCTTTTTCTCATCGCTTTTGTACGACCCGAAGTTTTGTTTGGTTTTGTTTGTTGAAAAGAAGAAGAGTTTTGTTTTTGAGCTGCGTTTTTTGACATTTGGTGTTATTTATGTTATCAATGTTCAATGTTGCTTTTTTGCATGAATTGGTTTTGCTCGGTTACATCCCTTTTCACATTCCTAGCCCATGACTTATCAGCTGAATTCGCTCATCCTTCCTACGAGAACATTACGAGATGTTTGAGCCCTGAAACTATTCACCTTCTGTTCATCAATTTTTATCGTGTGGCTTTGGCGATTAGCATATATTGTCTTTGACTATAGAAGAAAGAAGAAGTAAAGAGAAGAAGAGAAGTAATTTCAAATTATCGAGGCACCTGAAATCGTAATACTTGCAGACTTTACAGTAAATTTTGTCAGATCGCGTCACCTTTTATTCACTCAAAATTTGACTACATCCAAGATTCAACGAGTTCATAAGAAAAGCAACTCGCAACATCTTCTTAGTTTGAGCCCTACATCCATAATTGTTTGAAGCTCCATCATTCAATCATTCTTTTACAATGATCATCAATGACATCTTATACATTAATATATCTTATATACGATTCTTGGCTCTGTTTGTTGAACGATACGATTGATTTTTTGCTTCCGAGTCTACCGAGGTAGCGGAAACTTTGTTTTCACTTTTCAAGGATGAAAAAAAAAAAGTTCTCCAAAATCAAAATTTTCACTCGCGTTTTACGTTTTAGACCTTTCTGAACAATTTTGGTTCCGTGTTTGTCTGTGTGTCTGTCATGAATTCCTTGTAACGGGCATAACTATACGAAGTTATTGTCCGATTTCTATGAAATTTTCAAGGATAGTGCGGGTTGGTGTGTAGACGGTCCCCTATGAAAAGCATCATCCCCGGACTGATAGTAGCCACTGCGCATGCGCAAACGTGAATTCCTTGTAACAGCCATAACTTCCACATTTTCCATCCGATTTTGATGAAATTTTCAGGGATGTTACGAATCAGTATTTAGATGGTCCCCTATGAAAATCACCACCTTCGGACTGATAGTAGCCACTGCGCTTGCGCTAATGTAAAATCCTTGTAACAGCCATAACACTTACATTTTTCATCCGAATTTGATGACATTTTCTAGGATTGTCCAGATTAGCGTGTAGATGGTCCCCTATAAGGGTAGTGAAAGGTACTTAGAGATTGGTGTTTTGAGATTAACTACTATGCATCGGATCATCTATATAATCGGGTTATGGATACGAGGAAGCTATGTGCCACACACACTTGGCAGACTTTTTTTGTGTGGAAAATTGGGTTTCATACAACGGTTTGGAAAGTTTAATAAGCCATCGTGGGTGCCTAGACAGGACACAAGAGGTTGAGCGAGGACCAAGTTCTGGAACTTGACAAGGTCGATTTTCCAACCAAGTTCTTCCATTTTTCTAACCATTTTCTAACCAATTCCCTTATTGGATGGTTATCGTATTCATCTTACAGGAAACGAGCCCATCAAAGGAAAAATAAAAACCAATATTATTTCTGCTTAAAAACGCGACATTTTACTGAAGGTAAAGCTGTCGAAACTCGATGGTATTTTAAACTTTGTTTGAGTCCAAGTTTCAATCGCCTTTTGTGGCGAACCAATTCTTAGCACTAATAGTTTTGAGACTAATAATTTGGTTTTTGCTATCTCAATAAGATTAAACCTTTAATACAAATTGAATTGGGTGTGTATTTTTGTCCTCCAAGTTCAGTTGAGTTGCTAAACGATCCTTGCTAGCTTGTTTTCATAACTCGTTGAGTTCAAATTTGTTTCGTTTTGCCACCAGGAAGAATATATCGTCAAATTTATGTCCAAATAATAAATCGAAAATTCCCTTAAAACCCAATTTACATTGATTGCTCTTTTCTTATTTTCCGTCATTCATAGCTATTTTGGCAGTGTGTGACTAGAAGGGGGGTGTCATTGCTCAGTGGATGCTTCGAAACTCCAAAAGTCCTCACAACACCATCTTCAAATCAATATATTTTATTTCAGTTTACATTTAGCGTTGATTGTCGATTAATGCAATGTGCTGGCACAGGATTTGCTGTGATATCAGTTCCTATCTAAGGCTGCATTATTATTAGTAGCTAACCAGCTGTCATGTGTTCAATAAATTGAAGTTCGCTACTTCTAGAATCGACTAACAGTGCTCTTGTCGCAAATATGGGATTATAATAAGCAGATGATCGCCGAAGTTCCGCCTCATCTCATTCGAATCATCCGTTTCCTTTCTCCTCCATTGAAAACTTTTTGTTTCTACCTGTGCGCTCATTTCGTATACATTTTCAGAACACGATGGTTCCTCCACTTTACGAATCACAAAACACGTTTTAGTCATTTCAACCTGACGCTTTATCCTTTGCTTCTGCTTCATAGTTGAATTTGTTGATACAACTTACCTTGATGATATCAATTGGCTCCTTTTTATTATTGAATACATTGGGCCTTGCCATGGTGGTTGATTGGTTACCTAGTATGCATCATCGGTGGAAGATTTATTTTCACATAATTAAATGACAGATATATATGTGTAATATTATTGCATGGTTTATTACTTGTCCTTGATTATTTCGTTTGCTTAGCATATAGTTCATGAAGAAACATTTCAATTTGCTCGATTGAATTTGTCAAAGAATTTTCATTGCAATTAAATACAATCCGAACTATTCTAGAAATATTAGTTTTTTCCACATCCATTTTAATTATTTTGAATTTTTAGAAATTATTATTATTCGGACAAAACTTGATATGAGCTTTGATAACTCTATTTGTTCAGACTTTAGTTTTTGTGATCATTCATGTTTTGACAGGAGTGTTATTTACCACTAATAATGTGGGGAACGAATTCAGTTAATGATTTTGAAAGTTTTCATGATGGTTTTCCAATAACTGATTCTTAAGAATTAACTTCCTTAATAACTCCCAACTAAGTTCTACTCTTATGTTTGATTATGTTGGAACTAACGTTCTCTTGGCATTCAGGAGCAAGATAAGACCACGTTGAACAAAACGTCTCGGGAAGCAGAACAAGAGAGGTGGAAGGCAATGCAAGTACTGCGGCAGCAGTACCATATTTCTGCGCAGCCTCGTGCTGGTAATTACATCACCAATTTTACCTAACTTTTATGTACTTGGACATTCCAACTCCATTGCTTCCTCCTTATCGAAATGGGATGTGCATTATTTAATTTTTGATTTCTCATTTTAGCTGTACCTCCAAGACTTCCAAGGCAGTTGAGTAGTGAGGGATCCAATTTAGTGCAATATTCACCCGAAAATCCCAATCCTCAAGCGCCACCTCCTCAGCAACTCCTAGTTTCCACACCACAGGGTATTTAATAATGTCGGTTATTTCTCGATAATAGCAAAGGTGTTGAACTTATTCTAGGTTTTATACCATCCACAAGTCCTTGAATAGGTATAACTTACTGAGCTTTAAATAATTAAATTTGTTCAGGAGCCCTCTGGAGCAACTGCCTTAGGAGGGCTGGGTTCACCACGACCAACTCAGTTCACGACTCCAGGAGGCATCAAAACTGTGCGGCAAGCCTCCACCAGGTACAGTGTACGCGCGGACTGTCCTCCGTCCACCTGGGCCTGCCGCATCTCCATTCTCCCCTCCTCGGCAACCTCCTCCCGAGGAGATGAACCGTCAGCTGAGAGATCTTCTCAAGGGTCAGCACAGTAAACGTAAGTGTCAACATGAGCTGGTTGTTCTTCTGCTCTTCGTATTTAGTAAGAAAGTGTGCCGTGGAAGGAATGAAGAGAAAGTTCCAGCAGGCTTGAGTTTTGAATAGAAATCTTCTACCACTCCATATAACTAAAACTAACAATTTCTTCTCAAATATGCACGCACACTCGCAGTTATCCCTGGGTACTACGGATTTGTATCCAAAACGATCATAGATGGCCTGAACCTTCTTTCCTTCACAATTGTATACTTTGAAGGAGAAACCTATTCAATTTTGCATACCTATATTTCGTTTTATAACGTCTTTCATTTTTCCAGAAGAAACTGTGATTGGTGAGAATAGCGTTCTTGCTACTTCAAGTGCTGGAGGGCAGATCAGAGCGCAGCTCGCTCAGGTACGGACACCTCAACCGCTTCATCAACCGAACGTACAGGTTAGTTCATATGCAATAGAATTGTTTTAGCGTTCAACAGTTCGTAGTAAATCTTTCGAAACCATTTTTGTTCCTAGATGTTCATGTTCTAATCGATAATTCTTTTTGTTTTCTTTCCAGGGGGTTATGGATGCCAAGAGTGCGGTATCACTTGCTGCAGCAGTCTCAAAGACAAAATTTCTCAGGTTCACCTGTGAGATTACCTACGCCAAGGCAGCAATTAGAGCAATTCAATGCAATGGTGCAGCGCCAGCAGCAGTTCGCTCAAGGTTTGTAATGTATTCTTCTCTACTTTGTTTAATGCTAAGCAACTTTTTATCGTCATTACTTCAAGTCATCTTACCTTTATTGTAGCTGCCAATGCCTCCGGAAGTGCAATAGTTAGGGGCTCCCCAACAACAACTTGTTGACCAAAACACGCGGATACAGTTGGAGGCACGACTGGCTGGTAAGTATTTTTGTATCCACGACATTCTTGTAGTATTATGATTGCAACAGTCTGGAATACATTCGACCTTTTATTTACTGTAGCAAGCCAATAGGGACGGAGAGAAAATCCCAGACAGCGTTACTGCCGAGTTAGAAAAGCTGGAACAAGAAGGAGGTAGCATTGCAGAAGCGGAAGCAGTGTCTGCCATCCTCGGTGACCTGGTTGAAGACGATGACGATGCTCTACTAGGTATTGCCATGTTATGCCTTACTATTGTTATTGTTATTTAATTTATAACTAAAAAATATCATATTAAGATCTGATCTCTCTCATAAAGTACCTACGTTGTATAATATAGATTACAGTTGTAATTTATAGTTAAAAGCTCCTTAGTCACCTCTTTTTGATTTGTATTAGTCTTATTTGTAAGCTCTTTCAAGTTTTCATCATTGCTTCAATTCGACGTTTTGATTATTTAATATATTCGTAATTCACAGCCGAAATGGGTGCCGACTTCAACATTTTGGCGTACGCCGACCCCGAATTGGACGACATCACGGATGGAGACAAAACCAACCTGCACATCCCCCATTTAGATGATTTGGAGGAAGAAGTAGAGAAAAAGAAGCAATCTGCGTAAGTTTCCAAGTTTAATTTGGTCTGCTGCCTAAGCTGCACTTTTGGTCACATTTTGGTTATTTGTGTGTTTTGGATAAGAATAATCATTGATAATGATTGAGTGATCATCCTCATCATGATTGTCTTCGGTTTGACAGAAATGAAGCAAAGCCTGCGGAGGCTCCTCAAGCTTCTAACGAGCAGAAGCCGCAGATGCCTCAACCCAAAGAAGAAGCACCTCAGCCTAGCCAAATCGTTCTTCCCAATCGGACACCGCCCTCGTCCTTACCCGTTTCAGTCGTTGCTACCAACAACATGGCTCCGTCTCCACCTGTCACGCAGCAGGTAAAGTGGAACTGTTAACAATAGTGATGAAGGATTTGTTTGAACTACCGCATGTTTCTTTCTTTGTGTCTGTCATCCAAGAGACAGGTTCATTCGTTGGTACTGGCACGAGTTACACTCTGGCGCCGCTTGTAGCGCAGTTCCAATGCCTGTCTTGTACCGAATTAGTGTACCTAACCAAGATTGCTAATTGATCAAACCTATGTTTTTCTCATTTCAACATAAGAATAAAAAATTATTTTTTCCAGGGCACTCTTGTTAATCACGTTCTTCCTGCAGCGAAAGATAAAACATTCACTCCATTTGTAACTCCAAACACTCCTCTCCCCAGAATGCAGTTGATGACAGGTAATATATTATTATATTCTTTTCTAGTTTACAAAAAGTGTGTAGATCATTGTGTGTCAAGAACCGTACCTATTGAACACCGTAATATTCTATATTTATTCGTATTTATTGCTTCAGTGGTGGTGTTACTTCTCCTCGAGCTCAGCAATCTGGTGCGCCCATACCTGGAGCCCAAAACCCCGGTTTCATACAGATATCTCCTCCTCCGCCATATCCAGGACCGCCTCCGCCGTACCCAGGACAAATCCAGAGCACAGTAAGTTCTTGGTTACTCGCTAGTCCTGTGATGATCTTGAACCCTTTCCCCCCTTCCATGTATTTTGTAGATGTTTTCATTGTAATGCAACACTGTTATATCAATTCGCTTCTGTAGTACCTACAGTGTCCTCTATTTATTCCATCTCCTGTTGGTCAAAATTATATACAGGATATCCCATCTTAAGGTCCAGAAGACTTCGGGAGTCGATTATACAACTAATTCAAGTTAAAAAAATGTTTCTTAGCAATTTTTTTTTCGTTTTTTTTCAATTTCAAGTGTTTTTTGTGTTTTTGACCTTATGTCACTAAAATTAACATAACTACCTTATTTTGGCGTAAAAATGTAAAAATAAGGGCACCGTAGGACAGGGCGTCAAATTTTTCATCTTTCTAGAGTCTACAAAAAAATATTTTTGGGGTCCTGATCCTGATGGGTAAAATATCACTTCGTAAAGTAACTTTTGTCAAATTTGCGAAATTTCCTATTTTTTTCTTTTCGTGATTAAAGATTTACATTCGCATGGTTTTCCACGTACCTCAACACAAAAAAAATGCGCAAAGTTCTCGGTTTTCCAATGGTATAATCAAAAAATATTTTTCAATTGATTTTAGGGAAGAAATTGAAAAACGTGACTTGTTTTTCGACGAAATCGACGTTTTGACGGGAGGACTCAGTGGTTGGATGAAAGGTGGCAGTAGACCTCGGCGTCCTCCCGTCAAAACGTCGTTTTTCCGAGTTCAAACACTAATTTTTCCCATAAATTCGATTTTAAAATAGTTTTTTATTATACCATTGGAAAGCTGAGATCTTTGCGCAGCTTTTGGTGTTGAGGTACATGGAAAACTATGCTAAAAGAAAATCGTAACAACCAAGAGGAAAAATAGGACACTTCGCCAATTTGACAAAAATTACAAAAAATAATTATTACAAAAATTATTTAGAGGTGTTTTTAATCCATCAGGACCTCAAAAATAGTGTTTTGTGAGCGCCAGAAATACGGAAAATATGACATTTTTTTTCAACGGTGTCCTCATTTTTGTATTTTTACGGTAAATGGGGTTGCGCCTGATTTTTGAAAAAATGTTAATCGCAAGTAGACCTCATCCTGAGAATTTTGACACCAGCCGTTCTCATTTTGGAGGAGTAGATATTTTTCTATGATTATTCAAAGTTTCGAATGTTTATGACTTCACGCGCCCAGTCACGGGACCCCCAGCCCACTGTGACGTCATAAACATTCGAAACTTTGAAAAACCATAGAAAAAGGTCTTCTCACGCTACAAGGTCGCGGTTGATGTCAAAATTCTCAAAATGAGGTCTAAAAGATTAAAAATAACAATAAATATTTTTTCCGATCCATGCACACTCCCTATTAAGGTAGTTATGGTAATTTTAGTGACATAGGATAGAAAACACCAAAAAAAAATTCAAATTGAATAAACTTGGAAAAACAAAGGGTTAAAACAAAATTGCTAAGAAACATTTTCCTACTTAAATTAGTTGTAGAATCGACTCCCGAAGTTTTCCTGTCCTTAGCATGGGACACCCTGTATATTTGATTTGTTTTCGTGGTTAAGAGGAACTGAAATGATCGTGATTATTTTGTAGTCTACATTCTCTATCGAAGTAGTTCAATTTCGGTATTTTGAACAATCTGTATTGCTCCATGTTTAAACCATCCTTCTAACTATTAATGTAGAAATCATATTGTTATAACGGCAAAAAGCCGAATCCAAAACAAATTTGAATACTTGATTAGCTTTTCAATTCCTCTTAATAAACAACGAATTCTACCCCAACGGAGCAGTATGATTTTGTTTTTAATCACTGGCTTAGGTCTCAACTACATTTATTTTCATCAGTGTTGGATCTAAATTTTGTTATTGAAATCGAGTGATTATAGTTTTGAGATCATCAGCAACCGTGTTTTTAAGAAACAATGCGCTTTTCGGCGTTAGTTATATAGATTTGATATTCTACTATCAAGTAACGAAAGTTGAAAACTTTAGCGGTCATAAGATGTTAGTTTCTCAGTGTTACCTACCTACCTACCAATTT
>CM019182.2:44298224-44483224 GCA_009739505.2 Apolygus lucorum
GCGGAGCCCTGTAGGACAAACCGGTCACTCCGTACGAGAATTTAAGGGTTGAACGTACGATAAATCAGAAACACGAGTGTGAATCGCAAAAGAGGCCTAATCTCCGTTCAAATTTTAGCTGACCGAAAGGTGATCGTTGTCCTCTTCTTCGAGTTGTTGTCAGTTTTGCTTCCTTAGCAACCAGTTTAGGCACCCAACTCCCGATTCCTTCGATTTAATCTTGATTGTGAGGCGAAAATATGATTGGTAGGTAGTGACAATGGCAAAGCTTTGTTCTTCGCAGGCGAGTGATCTATATAGGAAAATTATAAACCTTTGTGTAATAATTTGCTTAGTTTTTAATGATACATCAACAATTCATCAGATCATAACTCGTGTAATAAAAACGAGGATGCTATGTGCCACACAATTGATTTTCTTCCTGTGGTTGGAGTGGGGAGGTAATTAAAGCTGGATCATTAAAATACGGTTTCCCCTCCTTCTTGTTCCCTCTCAAGCGACTCACACGAACACACACTGGTAATTACCACGTAGGCCACACGTGTGTGTCCGCCCTCCTTGCGTGTGTTTTCACGTGTGCGTTTGCTTTCCCGGACGTATGTGCGTGTACTTGACCCCCCCCCCCCTCCCGGTCCACTTCGGCACGTCGCCGGGCTATTGTCCGCGTTTGAGCGCCAAGTCGGGTAATTGGACGCCGCGGAGTCCGGGGTCGCCATGGAAACCGGCAACCCGGGAGAGGCTGTCCTGCGGGGTCTTGAAGAGGGCGGGGTTGCCGGATCTCTTCCCGGCGGATCCTCTTCCTCCCACCCCCCTCCCGCCCCTCACACCCGCAAATCCCTCTAATCCAAAACATCTGGTGCGGGGTTTTACTGAATTACCCGCGGGGGTCTGGCACATAGCTCATTTCAACAAGTGAAATGAAAGAAAAAACGCTACAAATTATTACACAAAGGTTTATTATTTTCCTGTAAAAAAGTAAAGTAAGCAACCATTTCAGGTCGGATTTTGACTGGGCTGCCATTCCTGGCGTCGCGGACGTCATCAGCTGTCTCAGCTGGATCAGAATTTGTTGTGATGATTTCGCTCATGGCTTCCCAAACATCACCGCCCTGTAGGCCGATTCTGTAACTCGCTATTTGGTTGACGTTATGGCGTCGGATTCGGTATCCCTCCCGTGCAACGACAGGTCGATAACGACATTGGAATTCTCTAATCGGGCATAGCGAAGTTTGGTCGTTGCATTTCAAAATAACGACGTCGCTATGTGATCCGACAATATTTCGATCTAGAGCGAGCGAAAGGTAGCAACGCGTGATTTTTAGCCAATGGGAAGACGGACTGATATCAGGTGATTGTTATCACGGGTAGTTGAAAATCACTGCAGTTTGCAATGTCGGATTCATTTTTTTTGCCGTGTTGAATATACAAAGGAATGACGCGTAAAAACGGAATTTTTCTCGTGATTCGTACTTTCGTATCATGGAATAATGATAAATGGAAAGAATTCCTTTTCATAAATCGAATTCATCAGTCACATTGGTGTGAATTTCGTCCGTCCACGATGCTTCGAATAATCAACTGCCTGTCCATCTTACTACAAGGTAACGAATCGTCTTGTTATTTATCGTTTATACATACTCACACATCCATACTTATTGGTACTTTCAACTACTTTGAGTGAGAAGACCATAGCTAACTGCCTAATTGTGTGCGGTATACATTATTGTTACAGATTCCGGGAAACAAATACCTACCCGCTACTAACGAACATTTCGGAGTTCCCGATGTCTTTTCAGAACAAAATAGACATCTATTTTACTCTCACTGGTATAAAAACCTAATATCACTTCAAAATGTATGAATCGCTGTTTTAGTCTTTAAAGTTTCATGTACATTATAAGACTGAATGAACATAATATCATTGTATTCAATAAAACGTAAGATTCATGACGTAATTTATTTGTCTGCCTTCACATTCATATTTCTTGAAGTCAATTTTATGTTACAATTATCATCAACCACGTCATATTTTCTCCTACCGTCGATGTCGATTACGGATATAAACAATCGTAAATTCGTGGTAAATATTTTCTCAGGTGATAGGTAGCAGGTAAGTAAGTTGGTATAAAAAAGAGCATTATCAGCACAATTATTTTAGCCACAAATTATCAATTTTAGGGGTTTTTTTCATTTTAGGAAGTTTTTATGCTGACACACATTTTATAGAATAGTGAAAAATTCAACTAGGATCTACCTATTTTATAAGCTAGCTATTTTAATTTTACGTACTTACCTACCAATTTCCGAAAATGACAGTATAATTATTTTTATCATCATTCAATGTTGATATAAAAAATGCTGTTGATAGTTTGTCAAAAACTCAATTCCATTGAAAATACTCCCTTTACTATGATCATGAATTTCTATACGAATTAACAGCTAGAAATAATATAAATACTATGATTTTTGTTTAATAAAATTGTAGGAAAAAATCAAGTAACACAAATTAAAACGGCGAATAAACTGCTCATTATGACGGTCGGATATTATTTTTAAAATATTCACCATAAATTATGTACGAATGTATCAATTTTATTCTCAAAATGATTTGATTAACAAAACGAATAACCTACAATACGGAAATGCACACAGCAACTCAGAAACTGAAATATGACTTCGAATAGGTTAGGAATTAAAGAGCGTTTTAAGCTCCTTTTTCATAAAGACGGTTGTCGTAATCCATACCGGGGGTTTCGAGCCGTCGAGATGGTAACGACACTTTTCGGCCGAAATACCGACGACTGAGCGACAGTTGTCGCTATTTCGCGTCTGCAGAATCGCGATCGTCGCTATTAATCGTTATTGTTATCATAACGACACTTCGGTGTCGCTATTATCCCATAGCGAGTTAGAGAATCGACCTACTGGGTTGGAACGAGAGATTGCCGATCGTCTAATAGACAGAAAACTTTCTGCTGGCGACCAGACTCGAACGCGCGTCCCCTTTATTGGAAGGTACCTACTTAGAGATTGGTGTTTTAAGATTAACTACTATTCATCGGATTATCTATACAATCGGGTTATGGATACGAGGAAGCTATGTGCCACACCCACTTGGCAGACTTTTTTTGTGTTTCACCTTGAATACGGAAATGAACTTTGACGGACTGCCTACCTAAACTAATAGACGAAAGTTCAACGTTACGAAGTATTTCCGCTTTGGTGCCAGACTGGCACCATTGGTGGTGGTGGGGTAAGGGGGGGGTGAACTCGAATTCGCATGCTGAGTATTCATGCTTCATCCATTCATCCGCTTGAGCATGAATTTTCAAATGCTCTTCAGATTCGAGGCTCCCATGCCGCTAGAAACGTTACGGTGGATAATGGTGTGACATTACAACACAATTTGAACATTAAAGTAGAAAAATATTCCAGCGTTTTATTCAAGTTTCAAAGAACTGAAGATAGCATCTACGAGTGCTCGCGCTGGCTGCTCTTTTTCACGTTTCGCGTTTTGGCAACACGGGAAGTACAATAATAGAGTATTTTTGTACTTCCTGTGTTGCCAAAACGCGAAACGTGAAAAAGAGCAGCTAGCGCGAGCACTCGTAGATGCTAAATTTCCACGTCATTTTTTTCAGACCTCCTCCGTGAAATCTTGAAAAATGAACTCCTTTGGTGACTTTAACGTGACGCTTATTTATTAAGTTGGCAAGGTTACTTTGTTGAGTGTTAACTCCTTGTCTATTTCAAATTTTTTTCCCCTTTTAGATAGAATATTTTTTGTTTTTGATATTCCTAGTATCATGATGGGAGTTGTGGATGAGCTGAGTGTTGTGATGGAGCTTATGGCAGAGTGCATTGTACTGAGTATTGAGTACTGAGGAAGAACTTGAGCACGTATTCAATGTTTATTTTAGGTCTCTGCTAGAGAAAAAGCACCCCATTTCAATTCTACGTTCGGGCGTTTGCAACTTTGGACGATGGCAAAAAAAGGAAGTTTCAACTTTTGTTTCAAACACCAGGATATACCAAAACTGACTTGAGGATTTAACATAACCACTTGGATAATCTAGTACTCCCTTACAGATCAAATTATCCGAAGTTTTTATCATTCAATTCAATTAATATTTTTTGATTTCTTATAAATATCATAAGAAATCCATAGTATATTATAAATATTATTTTCTTTTCTAAACATTTATTATTTATTTTTACTACCTATTAGTCATATTAAATTATAAATATTTATCAATAATCAACTGCATATCTGTAATACCAGTAAAATATAGATATGCACCAGTAAAATAAAGAAGTATAGTAGTACCTACAAACTGATGTAAAAACTATAGGAGAAAAATTGGAATCCACAGTAAATGAAACAATAATGAGAATTGAATTGAAATAATTTCAAAATTAATGACGAAGTGGGTAGGTAGTCATACAAACAAATCTTTTCAGTTCAATCTTCAATGTGACGTTGTGATATGATTGCTGTTTTCTGCCTTGAGTAGTCCATGGAAGAAGAAAAACAACTCCATCTACTCTGAGGTTATCCTCACGTAGTGCACCCTCGCGTAGACAACCAATTTTTTCAAACGCCAAAAGTTGGCTTTTGGCGTCAAGGAACTTTTCGCGTGTGGGATTAGATACGTGTGAAACGAAACGGCAAGTACAAAAATACTCTAATACTCTAATATTTTTTACTTACCTTGAGTTAATTCGGAAGTTCCCTGAATGAAGACTTAACCCTCTGGAAAGTGGAGACAAGTCCTGTGGGATTTTACATGCGAAACAACACTTTTATGACACTCACAAAATTTGGCACAACGGTGTGCCAAAACGTTTCGAAATTGCCCATTTTCACTTTGAACCGACCGCGCCGGGAAAATCGCGTGACGTCACGGATTGAAGTGGAAGATTCACTCAGAGCAGGGGAACGCAAATTCGAAGAACGCGCCTAAGCAACTGAGGAGGAAGATGGCTAACAGGAAGGGTGCAGATGAATGTGATAGTATTGGAGAAAACATTGACAATCGCCTACCTGGTTTTCTTTCAAAAGGGTAGTAGAACCCCCCCCCCCCCCACTACAAGAAATAATACCATCACCCTCTTGAGACCTGTTCAGACATGTTCGCTAGGACAAGCAACACCCAAGGTCCTTCCAGGAGGGCTGATAGAGACGTTCGGATTCGGAGAATCGACTGTTTTCAACTTTAACCCTTTTGCACCCAATGTTGCTCTCAAACATCCCAACTATACTCACTTTATTCTTCACGTTCTGGACTACCTCAACCCACTACCTTCGGATTTTTATCAAACGATACTTTTTTCCACCAGTTTTTTGGTTTAATTATTTCAATAATGAACCATTGGAATCAAACAAGAAAAAAATTGTTATCCCCCCCCCCACCCGCAAAATTTGTTGGTTTACGTTTCAAAACGCTGCAAATCATTGCCCAAAGGTTTATTATTTTCTGTATAGATCACCATTCTGCATAGATCCCTCCCTGCCAACCATAGGTACCTACTACCTACTGGGACATTTTTGAAAATTTCAACCCTTAATTTCCATTTGGTTGGTGGTTGGGGTTGGAATTTTCAAAAAGGCCCTAGTAGGTACCTACGGTTGATAGGAAAGGATCTATGCAGAAAGGTGATCTATACAGAAAATAATAAACCTTTGGGCAATGATTTGCAGCGTTTTTTATTTAGTTAATCGGTATTTATTTATGCACAAATCGAATTTTTAATTCTCGGAGCTCTCCTTTCACATTGATCATCTTTGTGAATGATGATAAATAATTAGGTTTTGATCAGTCAAGAATCCAAATAAGATAGGTATTTCCTTTCCTTTTATCAACGAGGAAGCTGTGAGAATAGTCAATTCAATTTGCGTGTAAATAGGTACCAAAACTATGGACGGCACGATACTCCAAAGTATCGATACTCCTTTCGATACGATATTTCTCCTGAAGTATCGATACTCGATATCTTTTCGATACCGATATTATTAGATATCGATACTTCGATAATATCGGCTCAAAGTATCGATACTATCGATACTTCAAATTAACCCACAAATGATTTCGCAAACCAAATAAAAACTCCATTAATAAAGAATTATAAATATCAACATTATGAATATATTAACAAAAGTCAATAATTTAAAATTTAATAAAAATGAATGATCATTTCATTTTATATTTATTCCAATTCTTATTCCCTAAGAATTCTCCGTTCAATGAAATGATTTTTTTCATCCACTACAAATGGAAAGGATCAAGTAATAAATAAGTTACATTACTTCAGTAATAAAATTAAATCAGTTACATTATCAATCATAGAATCATGAAAACAAAAACTTTTTAAAAAAGTAAATCAAAACATATTGTTTAGTAATGCATGCATTCCAGGGGACGTCCCATTGGATAAGCATTATATCAGTTTAACCAGTTGGTAAGCGATTAAACTGTTTCAGTCGGTGTAATTTATTTATTACTTTAGGGAAGATATACTGACCCCCCCCCCCCCACCATTATCCACCTTAACATTTCTAGCGGCATGGGAGCCTCGAATCTGAAGAGCATTTTAAAATCCATGATCTACGATACCCAACATCCGAATTCGAGTACACCCCCCCCCCCCCCACCACCACCACCTCCACCACCAGTGGTACCTACCAGTCTGGCACCAAAGCGGAAATACGTCGTAACATTGAACTTTCATCTATTAGGTTTAGTAGGCAGTCCGTCGAATATCACATCCGTATTCAAGGCGAAACACCAAAAAACCCAAGAAATATGAGGTTTATGGTGCCCTGGCACCATGGTGGCACCACTTTTATTTCCATGGTGATACAGAAAGTAATTCATGCAAATCCTAAGGTATAATGACAATTTTTCCTCAATTTCAAAGCTTGGATACAATTAGTAAGCAGTAAAGGAACCGAAATATTGAAAAATTGTATATTTTGTGAATATTATCCCCCCACCCATCCCCTCCTCTTGCAAATTTTGGTACTCTGGTGAAATCATGTACAACTCGGAAGTTATTTAAACCATCCAACATGAAGACAAACATCGATCGCATTTCTGTCAGCTAAAATTTGAACGGAGATTAGGCCTCTTTTACGATTCACACCCGTGTTTCTGATTTATCGTACATCCAACCCTTAAATTCTCGTAGGGGCACAACTAGACCCCAAATGGAGCCTACGTACCAAATTTCATCAAAATCGGTCAACGCTAAGTGGGTAAATTGCCGCGTATTACGGACGGACGGCCAAATTTTTATTCGATTTTCGGATTCTACGTACCATGAAACGTGAACCAACAAATTTTGAGAGGTGTTAAAAATTTTTTTCTTGGTCGATTTCAAAGGTTCATTATTGAAAATAATAAACCAAAATCGAATGATAATTTGGCCGTCCGTCCGCCGTACGCGGCACTTTCCCCACTTAGCGTTGACGGATTCTGATGAAATTTGGTATGTAGGCTCCATTTGGGGTCTAGTTGTGCCCCGAAGATTTTGGTTGATGTAGGTTTGAAATTTTGAAAACGCCTTAACTCTTGGTTGGTATTGTTTTTCCTTCAATTGAAAACGCTCTAACTCTTGGTAGGTATTGTTTTTCCTTCAATTTAAGATTCCACAGAATTTTTAGAATGTTTTGAGACCACGCAGAGCCCTGTAGGACAAACCGTTCGCTCCCTAAGAAAATTTAAGAGTTGGACTTAGGTAAATCAGAAACACGAGTGTGAATAGCAAAAGAGGCCTAATCTCCGTCCAAATGTTCGCTGACCGAAATGAGATCGATATTTTTCTTCAAGTTGGTTGGTGGTAACAATGGCAAAGCCTTGTTCTTTGCAGACGAGTGATCTAGATAGAAAAATAGTAAACCTTTGTGTAGTAATTTGCAGCGTTTTTTCACAAGTTTTCAACAGTTCACAATTCTTAAAATGAAGGCTTATTATTCTTTTTCTTATATGCTATAGATAATCTTCAAAAAGTTCAATAATAGTTTGGTTGAATTAAAATTTTTCTTTTATTAAAAAAACGCTGCAAATTATTTCACAAAAATTTACTATTTTCCTGTATAGATCACAGCTTAGCTGTATTCACTAGGTATTTATTTAATGTTTTTTACCTACCAACCGTAGGTACCTACTCACTACGAGAGTTTTAGAGCTAGGGCATTTTTGAACATTTCAACCCAAAGCTTCGCGGCACAAATGGAAAATGGAGAGTTGAAAATTTAAAAAATTTCCTAGCTCTAAAACTCTGATGAATACTATCCTTTTACTTTTACTGTAAATTTTTCTGTTTCGGGCGGATTGCTACCATATTTATTTATGAGGGATATTCTTATAGCTACTTGACATCTTTGAGAATGGCGGCTGTAATCGTTTTTGGGGGAAAAATCGTTCAAAAGTATATTTATGGGCAAAATAAGAAGACAACTTTTTGTTGATGGATTTTTTTGAAATTTTTGCATGACAGCTGGTTCAGTTTCGTTGAGACAAATCCAAAATGTATTGAAAAATGAAAATCGGTTGACTGGTTGAAGAGATCAGCTAGATATAAGTTTGGTATTCACCCTCTCACTCGCACAACTGTCGTCCCCTTTAGCCTTAATTGAAGAAAAAACAATATCTTTAGATCAAAACTTTTTGAGCTACCTAGGGCGTTTTGAAAATTTTAGCCCTTTTTTCAATTCTTGAAGTGATTGACATACACCAAAAGCTTCGGGGCACAACTATCCCCTGTGTTGCGGACGGCCAAATTTTTATTAGACTTTCGGATTCTACGTACCTTTAAACGTCAACCAAAAAATTTTGAGGGGGGGGGGGGGTAAACTCATTTTTTTCTTGGCTGATTCCAAAGAAAATAATAAACCAAAATCAGAGTCCCTATTCATCAATATTTGTATTTTGCTTACAGGGGCGTCTCGTGAGAATATTCGTGAGGCAAACAGCTTGGCCAGTCACAGAAGAATAAACAATAACGAAAAACGCTGCAAATTATTACACAAAGGTTTATTATTTTTCTGAAGATAAAGCGTCAGCTTTACCCTCGTCACTACCTACCAATCATGTTTTTGCTTCAAAATGTTGTTTATTTAGATGAAATAAACCCTTCACACTCCGTTTGAAGAAATAAAGAATTCCTTGGTTTAGAAATTTGATTACAGGTTGATTAAGGAAGCAAAACATGTACAACCCAAAGAAACGAACATCGATCGCATTTTGGTCAGCTAAAATTTTTAAGGTGATAAGGCCTCTTTTGCGATTCACACTCGTGTTTCACATTTATCGTAAGTTCAACCTTCAAGTTCTCATGGAGAGCTGATAGTTTATCCTCTGGGTGGGTTGATTCGATACCAAAAATTCAATGGTAGGTACCTATCTCAAATTGGTGAAAAAACAATACCTTCATAACGAGAGTTTTCAAGAGAGGGGGCCTTAAAAGTTACAGTCCTGATGTTTCACCGCTCAGAAGTGACTGACAAAACCTTCGGGGCACAAGTAAACCCCAAATGGAGCTCTTATACCAAATTTCATTCAAATCGGTCCATGATAATTAAGGAAAGTTACGCGGATGGACGGATTTTTTAATATTCGATTTTCAAAATATACGTAGTAGCTACCTACCTCAAAAGTAAACCATCGGGGGTTTCAATATTATGCAACTATTTCCAAGTAGGTACCTATCAACAAGAAAAAGGATTAGGTACAGTGAACTGTACAGTAAAATCGGGAACGGCACACCAGTTGTCGTAAATTACGATCTAAATCTACGAATTAATCACGAAATAATATAGTATAAACAATTGATGAATAAGAATGTGATTTCCCTCCTCATGATGAATTTGAGCACAATGTGTGGAGTTTGTTGTTTGAAACTGATAGGGGTTCACCCCTTGGGCTGCTCGGCCCTGAACGGCACACCTCCATCCCCAAATTGCCGCCTCTTCCGAACCATATCGCAGTGTGAATGAATTACAGCAGTTTGGCGTAGGCATGAGCCCCCAAACTTTGATGCATGTACGCAGATTGGATGGATTGACAGCACCAACACAACCCTTGAGTACAACTGCACAATTTGATGTAAGTACGCAGATTGGATGGATTGACGGCACCAACACAACCCTTGAGTACAACTGCAGGCTTTGGTTTGATTGGCACCAAAAGCCTTTGACAATGCATGGCAGTTCTGGTCCTGATGAATACCACGAACTTTGATATGCATACAGCCGAGTGACATGACAACATCATGTATGTACGGCTTGAATTGAATTGACTGACTGTAAGCTACGCTTTGAACTGTGATGATTTGATACTGGCACAACCACACATTACTGATTGCTGACATATGCATGAGGAGGGATACAAATTATGTACAGATAACGATGTAAGTATATCAAACTGAACAATGTACGTTAAAATGATCGATTCTGTATATTACCTTGTAGGTAGTAGATTTATCTCCTTCACATCGTCCACTCTTCCCGCACTCTCGAACAACAATGGCCACCTACTCTCCGTTGAAACTAACTACTCTTTTTGGAATTGAACTATCACCTTGCCGACCTGTTACTCTGAACCGGTTCCAAAATTACCATCGCTTTAGCGACACTCCCCACCAAGAAAGGTGGCTTGGACCCATGGATAGGCATGAATTGATGACAACCCATGAAACTAACGAAAAAATGTTTATTGCATTAAAGAGATCTAAGACAAATTATTGATGTTCATAAATGAAGTGAAATGTAATACGAACATGAAGTACTAATTTCTGGAGATTAAGATGCCAAGGTAGGTAACTTGAAGTATCAAGGCTATAAGAACAGGCAAGAGTACAAAAACAAAATTAGCAAAGTAGTGACTGAATGAGAACCACTCTATTTTTTTTTGTGTTCCCTAGGTTAATAGTTCTGAGCAGCCACAAATAGGCTTCGAGTCCACTGACGTAGGCGTTGCCTGGCAAGTTTTGCTGCTACCCGTGTTGGCCGTGTGTAGCACCCCTCTCCTGAAGGAGAAGGACTGTTGCTGGGTGATGGGGCAACAAGCGGACTAGCTGACACGGGGTCTGTCTGCTGATTCTCGCCTTGTGAAAGATCCATTGGCATACCTTGTGCATCCTGACATTCAGGAGTTGAAGGAGCCTGAACCAATGCTGAAGAAGCTGGGATCTCAAACTGGCATGATTGTTGTGGTTGCAATGGGTTGCCTAGGTCAAGGTGCTCATGTGTCGGGGATGAGTCTGATAAGTCCATCTCCAGGGGGTAAAGATGGCTAATTGAACGAGTCAAAACAGGGCCATTGTCTAGGGCGATCTGGGCAGTGCGAACCCTTCCATCTGAACTTTTGGGTAGGCTCACAATTTTTCCAACCCTCCAAGTTGCCCTGTTTGCTGTGTCTCCTTTGATCTGTACCACTGCTCCAATTTTAGGAGGTTGGGATGCAAGTACACGAGGTTGTGCATGGTGAGACTGATGACGCTCCCGTAGGGCTACCAGGTACTGATTTTGGAACATCCTTCTGTACTCGTCAAGCAATACAGTACTTCGCTTCCACCCTTCTACCAACTTATCTCGAACATGAGACACTGACTGTCCTGATGTGGGCGGTTCGAGAAGAGTCATGCCACATGAGGGCATAATGAAATCAGAAGGTGTCAATATGTGTTCAATATCATCACTAACCATTGTGAGCGGTCGTGTGTTCAGGACAGATTCTATCTCCTTCAAAACAGTGACCAATTGGACACCTGTAAGTAGGGCTCGATCAGCTGTCCGTCGAAGGCAATGTTTCACAAGCCCAACCAATCTTTCATAGAACCCACCCTGCCAAGGGGAAAGTTCTACTATGAATTTCCAGTTAAGCTGCTGTGACTTGAACACGTCTGCAACCATTTTGAACTGGGCAGCATTGTCTGATATAATCAGGGATGGCGTCCCTCGTAAAGCAATGAATCGACGCAGGGCTAAAGTGAATTCTTCAGCAGTTTGATCCTGAACTACTTCGAGGTGAACAGCCCTCACAGCCATACACGTGAACAAACAGCACCAACGTTTTTGTTTCGTGCCATTGTCCATAACCATCAGAGGTCCCAAATAGTCTAACCCTGTGTAGGTAAAGGGATGGCTGTAAGAGGAGCGAGCAGAAGGAAGTGGAGCCATGGGTGGTAGTGCAAATGGACCCCCACCATACTTCACACATTCTGGGCAACGTTGTATTACTGACTTGACTAATGATCTTCCTTGAGGAACCCAATATAACTGTCTGAGAAGAGATAGGGTGTGAGCCACCCCAACATGAAGATTTTGGGTGTGAATACGAAGCACTAGGTCTGCCACAAACTGCGAACGTTTTGGAAGGAGGATTGGGTACTGTTGATTGAATGTTAGTTCTGAGTTTTGGAACCTCCCCTTGCACCGCAGTATCCCATTTGGATCAATATACAATCCTATTGACTTGGCTAAGCAAGTCGATTTGCCACTCAGTTCTTCTGGGAAATATGTAAGTTGGAGTTTCTTTACTGTGTCTGATTTGAGATGAATACCACGCTCTGGGAATTGAAGGTCCAGTGGGTCACATGGAGTGATATTACGAGGTACTGTGGTGAGTGCAACAGACGTGTAGTCACCAGAAGTGGATTTTTCTACACTCACAGGGTCCTCCGACTGAGTATGTAGCATTGACGGCCATTCTTCTCGTGGGAGGTACAGAAAATTTGCACCATTAAACCAGATCAATGGAATATTTTCTCCCTCCAGTCGTCGAGTTGCAACATCTGCGGGGTTTTGATTGGTTGGTACATAATTGAACTGAATTTGAGTTGATTTGCTTATTTCTGCAATGCGGCGGGTCACAAATGGTGGAAGGAGTCGATTCGACTTCAGCCATCCCAGAACAATTTGGCTATCAGTCCATAAGTAGGTTGCAGTCACTTGAATCCCTAATGCGTTTTGCACGTAGTTCAGAAGCCTAGTCCCAATTAGGACAGCCATGAGCTCCAGCTTAGGTATTGTGTAACTCTCTTTGTGTCGGACAGGTGTAAGCCTTAAGCGGGATACTACAAAGCTTACCCCAACACCAGATGGACTTGAACTCCGTAAGTACACTACTGCCGCATAAGCTACTTTTGATGAATCAGTAAAACAATGAAGCTCATAATCAACTTGATTAGCTACACTACTCCCCAATGAGATACAGTAGTAACGGCCTAATGAGATGTTTAATGTAAGTTGTAGGTATCTTTCACAGTCCCTCCAATCTGATAACTGTTCATCTGAAAGTTGAGTATCCCATTTGACACGTTCTTTCCACAGGTTCTGAAGGAAGAGCTTAGCGGGTAATATGACAGGGCTGGCAAAACCGCAAGGATCAAAAATTGAGGCTATTTTCCGAATAACATCTCTCTTTGTTTGAACTGGTGTTGTGAACAATGTTGGTTTTGTTGAGAGAGTCAGTTTGTCAGACGATTGATACCATTTCAAACCCAGAACAGATGATGATGTCCCCTCTTCTCTGTCACTCCGAGGTATTTCGGACATGAACTCCAGACTGTTTGAAGACCAGGCTCTGATGTTCATTGAAAGCTGCTGAAATCCAACTTTAGCTTCTTTGAAAAGATCTAATGCCTCTTGAGAAGATTCAACACCTGTCACTAGATTGTCCACATAGAGTGAGTTGGATATCTGATTCCTCCAGTTTGAGTTTTGACTTAGCAGATGTAATCTGATAGTGGCTGCGAGTAAAAATGGGCTAGATACTACACCAAAAGGGACACGGCAAAATCTGAAGTGTATCAGATTGTCTCCCTCAGGCGGCAAGGACCAATTTTTAACCCAAAGGAAGCGAGTGACATCACGATCCTCCTCTTGTAAGCCAACCTGGAGAAAGGCCTTTTCAATGTCTCCAACTAGTCCTATCTTATGGGTTCGAAATTTTATCAAAAGTTTCGTCAAGTCTTCCAACTTCAATGGCCCTTTATATAAAAGGTCATTCAGACTGCATTGCCCTCGAATCTTTGATGATGCGTCATATACTACCCTGATTTTGGTCGATTTAGTGTCTTGGATGACGCAGTGATGAGGTAGATAATGTACCTGATGATTTCGGGGAAGAGATGATCCATCAACTACCTCTATGACATTATTTTGCAGTTGTTCCTGGAAAACACCATCATATTTCTGGAGGGTTGCAGCATCTGTCCGTTTGAGTAGAGATTTGAGTCTCCCAAGAGATAATCCAAAGTTTACAGGCAACTCAGGTGGATATTGTGCCCATGGCCACTTGACAAAATATCTGCCATCAATAAATTTTGTGGTTCTGTTAAAATATTCAACCACTTCCTCATCTTGAATGGACTTGGGTGAGTCATTTATCCCTATAGCTTCCAACTCCCAAAATTCTTTCACCCAATCATCTTGAAAAGGTGGATCTGGTGTGGTGAAGCTGGCATTTGATTGTATTTGCTCCCCTTGAACAAAGGTCAGGAAGGATAGCTGATGCTCACCACCAGTTTGTTGATTAGGATGGACTCCCGAAGGAATCCAACCAAGGTGGGATTGTATCAAATATAAGTTTTCACTAATTTCCTGCCTTTTCCCTGTGAAAAAGCTATGATATGAATCGTTTCCAATAATGATATCAGCAGGAGAATCGACAGTTAAATCAGATACAATTTTCAGTTCGGGATAATTGGTGCGAATACTTTTCATCAAATTTGGATGGGCAGGAATCTTATTCGTGGTGGTGGTAACTGTGTATGCAGGTACTTCTAGAATCTGACCATTGTTTGTTTCCATGTGAAGATACACGAGGTTGGAAGCAACGATTTTGGGAGTCTTGTTGCCGAATGTGTATATGGTCAGGTTCGTTTGTTCAATTGGTTCAAGACCTAGCCGTTTGCTAACTGCTTCCGCGATATAGGTTTTTTCACTTCCTGTATCAAACAGTACACGACATGGTAATTTATTGTTGTAGTTCCCAATCACTTGGGCTATGGCTGTCTGGAGTACAGTTCCTCCTTGTGCAAATGATAAGTGAATTGAGGAAGACTTACTATATTTTGATTTATTGTTTTCTGCCGAACCCCTTTTCTCACTCCTTGGACATAAAGCTCGATTGTGTTTGCCAAAGATACCACAATTAGCACATTTCCGTTTATTAGGACATGAAGTGGAAATATGAGATCCCATGAAACATTGGAAACACTTATTCCCTAATCGTGACTTCCTCTCTGAAATGGTTGGATAGGTGTCGCATTGGTCATTGAAATGACCCTTTTCACAAAATATGCACGCTAGCCGCATTTTCTTGGATGAGTGATCTTGATTCTGGTTGGAAAAAGGTACTTTGCGTTTGAAGCCAGAGTCTCTCTGTGTACATGCTGAATCAGGTTGTGAGAATTTCTTTTGTGTTCTGAGGGCTTTCCAGTCCTGTTTGGTTTTATGTTTCTTTTGCAAGAACGCTTTATTTGATAGTTGAAATGAGGATGGACTGTGATCGAAGAGACGGCTTGTAGATTGGAATGCTTCTGTGGTGAAACTGGATGAAGAAGTACGAAATTCAAGATTTGATTTTATTGTACTGGATCGAACAGTTGCCTCTCTTGCAGTGATTATCCTCTTGAGACATCGTCGTATTTCTTCAACAGAAACCTCTTCTTCTGTCGTTAGTTGCATTCTTACATCGTACTGAAGGTCTGTTGGAAATTTATCAAGTATTTTGCTTCGAAGATGATTGCGATTTATGTCTTCACCCATGGTATGCAAAACCCCCAAATGTTTCTCAATTTGGTTGAATACCTTTCTGATATCTATTATATCCGGCGTTGCTGTAGGAATGTTATCTAATGCAACCCAATGAGTGTCTATGGTTACCCTGGGGTTACCATAACGTTCCTTCAAACGTTCAACTGCAACTGAATAATTGGCATTGGTAATGTCAAGTCCATCAATCTCTGATTTGGCTTCACCCTCCAAACACCCATCAAGATATGTCATTTTGTCAACGTCAGTTAGATTCTTATTGGCGACACTAGATGTGAAACGATCCCAGAACCTGTGCCACTGGAGTATATCTCCATTAAACTTGACCATATCCAACTTTGGTAAGCGAGTCGTATTTTGCACATTATGTGAATCAGATGAAGTAGTGTTCAGACTTACATTTTGTATTTGGGATTTCATGAGTATGTCTTGTTCGAGTATATCATGTTCTGATAAAAGCCCTTCAGCTTCTAGTTGTAGGGTGATACCCTCTTCAATTATTTGTGTCAAATCTGGTGATGTTGTTGACCCACTGAGTACCATATGTGTTTCTGTCACTAAGCTTTGAAGCGCTGTTTTTAGTTGTTTGATTGCAATTTTATCTACAACAGAAAGTTCATCCCCTTCTGCTAACTTTTCTACTATTTCCCGACACTGAGCAACCCTTTCCCTGACACCATTGGACAATTTGCCCAACTGCAACGAAATTAATGCTTCCATTTGAAAATAGGTTATCTGAAACAAGTTAATACCCATACTCTGAACTGAAGCCATTTCTCTTGGGAAAATACTTATGCTGAGGCAAAAGAATTGAATTTAGGAGATACGAGCTGGTGAAATAGTTTAAAAAAGAGGTGACTGTTTTTTGCAATGAAGTTACAAGTAGGAACTTACAATGATTTGGATGCAACCTTGTAATTATTTAGGTTTAGATGGCAGCCCATTTATGAAGTTTGCAAAAAGATTCTTTAGATATTGAAATTAATTTCAAGTTTCTCTATGTTCAAAATCTTGGGACGAAACTACGACTAGTTTGGAAGGTTACGATTCAGCGACTCTGAACGTAATAGGTCTTTTCTGTAAACACAAAGAACTGGTGACCTGTTAAAAAACTGCAGAACTAGGTACTGCTACTGCTCCTGAACGTAACAGGAATTATTTATGAACGCTTGGTACAAGAGTAATGGCGAACCCTTCCCGACAACGAAAAGGGACAACCACAAAAAATTAAAGTAGAAGGAGAAAGGAGAGTGCTAACTGTGATTGAGGGGGGGGGGGGGGGGTTGGTGACAAAGGACACCCGAGGTGACGTCAGTGAGTGACGTCATCGAGTGACGTGTTGTGCGATGCCAACCGAATGTTATGAAAAAGTAAAAACAATCGTTCAGGGTCCATTTCAACGTGAAGACCCGACTTCTACAAAAAAGGTGGTGCCTCCATGTCGTAAATTACGATCTAAATCTACGAATTAATCACGAAATAATATAGTATAAACAATTGATGAATAAGAATGTGATTTCCCTCCTCATGATGAATTTGAGCACAATGTGTGGAGTTTGTTGTTTGAAACTGATAGGGGTTCACCCCTTGGGCTGCTCGGCCCTGAACGGCACACCTCCATCCCCAAATTGCCGCCTCTTCCGAACCATATCGCAGTGTGAATGAATTACAGCAGTTTGGCGTAGGCATGAGCCCCCAAACTTTGATGCATGTACGCAGATTGGATGGATTGACAGCACCAACACAACCCTTGAGTACAACTGCACAATTTGATGTAAGTACGCAGATTGGATGGATTGACGGCACCAACACAACCCTTGAGTACAACTGCAGGCTTTGGTTTGATTGGCACCAAAAGCCTTTGACAATGCATGGCAGTTCTGGTCCTGATGAATACCACGAACTTTGATATGCATACAGCCGAGTGACATGACAACATCATGTATGTACGGCTTGAATTGAATTGACTGACTGTAAGCTACGCTTTGAACTGTGATGATTTGATACTGGCACAACCACACATTACTGATTGCTGACATATGCATGAGGAGGGATACAAATTATGTACAGATAACGATGTAAGTATATCAAACTGAACAATGTACGTTAAAATGATCGATTCTGTATATTACCTTGTAGGTAGTAGATTTATCTCCTTCACATCGTCCACTCTTCCCGCACTCTCGAACAACAATGGCCACCTACTCTCCGTTGAAACTAACTACTCTTTTTGGAATTGAACTATCACCTTGCCGACCTGTTACTCTGAACCGGTTCCAAAATTACCATCGCTTTAGCGACACCAGTCAGCGCCAGGCAGCCGCTATTTGCGGTGGCCAAAAATCTAAGTTTTCCTTCCTTGAGATAATGTGGTTGGATGGATATGTTATGTCTTGCCATGCATGGGTTAATTAGTATCCATGGCTCATCTTCTCTGCTTTCAAGGTCACGAAACAGTTCTCCGATTGTCTGCAACAGCTGATAGCGTGGTAGTGGGGGTATGGCAATACTTGACACCGCGATGACCCCCCCGCCACCCGCCGATCGCCTCTCACTCTAAACAGTCCCGAAAAATTCATTTTTTTGAACTGTTTGCCTTGCATCGCTTTGCCCCGCGCTAATTCGCTTATCATCTGCAATCATCTACATTACCGACCTCTCCAAGTCTCTGGTGTGTTGCGGGCTAGTATCCAAGGCAAAATACGTACTTTCTTATTCCATTCTCCTATTTCATCTAATTTACTTGGTAATATTGAAACATATTGTTTAGTAATGCATGCATTCCAGGGGACGTCCCATTGGATAAGCATTAGATCAGTTTAACCAGTTGTTAAGTGATAAAACTGTTTCACTCGATGTAATTTATTTATTACTTTAGGCAAGAAATACTGACCCCCCCCCCCACCATTATCCACCTTAACATTTCTAGCGGCATGGGAGCCTCGAATCTGAAGAGCATTTTAAAATCCATGATCTACGATACCCAACATGCGAATTCGAGTCCCCCCCCCCCCCAACACCAACAATGGTGCCAGTCTGGCACCAAAGCGGAAATACGTCGTAACATTGAACTTTCATCTGTTAGTTTTGGTAGGCAGTCCGTCGAAGTTCACATCCGTATTCAAGGTGAAACACAAAAGAAAAAAAACACGAAATAACCGGTTTATGGCATCATGGCACCATGTCCTGGCACCATGGTGGCACCACTATTAGTTCCATGGTGATACAGAGCATAATTCATGAAAATCCGCAGGTATAATGAGAATTTTTCCTCAATTTCAAAGCTTGGGTACAATTAGTAAGCAGTAAAGGAACCAAAATATTGAAAAATCGGATATTTTGTGAATATTATCCCCCCACTCACCCCCTCCCCTTGCGAATTTTGGTACTCTGGTAAAATCATGTACAACTCGGAACTTATTTTAGTCAAACAAAAGAAGAAACACGCAAATCGGTTGGAAATTGAGGCCTGGGCAGAGTTTACAAGATTATGCACGCAAACGCACGTTTTTTAAGCATTAACCCCCCCTTTCCCCCTCTTAAAAAGCAAAATCCAAAATTCCGGCGCCGTAGTGCACAACTAGATAGTATTCCGCGTCAAACGAAAAAAGAACCACGAAAATCGTTTGAGGACTAAGGCCTGGGCAGAGTACACAAGATTATGCCCAAAAACGCACGTTTTTCGAGCATTAACCCCCCCTTTCCTCCCCTTAAAAGGCAAAATTCGAAATTCCGGCGACGTAGTGCACAACTAGATAGTTTTCCGCGACGAACAAAAAAAGAACCAGGAAAATCGGTTGAGAACTAAGGCCTGTGCAGAGTACACAAGATTTTGTTACACACACACACACACACACACACACATACACACACACACACACACACAGACATACACCTATTGTTTTTTTCGCGGATTTGGATTCAGAATGGTCTAAAACGGATTACTGTGTGGTTATTTTTTTTTTTCTGTTGAGTGTTGTCAAACTTCACCCCAGATCGATCGCATAAGGACGCCCAAGTCTTACTGTGGGACGTCCTAAAAAGTACCTAAATTAAGTACCTATATTAAAATTTTCCAAAATTGGCTATTATATTACTTGAAAAAGATGGGAATATAGGAGAATCTCAACAAAAACTAATTTATTCATTTTGCTTATTTTTATTAAGGCAAACAGTGTTTGCTTTGTTTGCCTGGAGGAGGCGCCACTGTTTGCTTAATAATTAAGGAAGTCCCCAAAATGGCTCAAAATTTGAATCAATTTAATTCACTCCTAAAATCAAATAAACCACGTCGTAAAAATAATAAGTCGTCAAATCAAACAATTTAAAAATGAAAAAATAGGTACCCTGAAACTTTTTTTACGTTTCAATGTTGAAAAAAAAAATACTCTAAAATCGAAATTTCGACTCTCATTTTACATTTCAGACCTTCCTGAACAATTTTGGTTCCGTGTCTTCATGAATAATCCTTGTAACGGGAAAAACAGTGTATCAAATAAGTCTAAACGCTTCTATGATAAAGAAATGGACAATTTTCCGTGAGTTGAAGTTATCAATTACTCTCATCATTCGATTATTTATCGAATACTTTTCAACATAGTATTTCGTTTGACATTTTCAATTGTTATCATTACGATGGATTAGATAAGTTGTCACGTAGAAGTAATTTCTGATTCCCGTTCTCTTCTTCGACGAATGACGATAATAAAAACAACCCATCAACGATGGAATTTCCAAGGTGTTGCCTCAAGGTGACTGACTCACCAGGAAACCTACTGGCAACTGTCTGACTTCCGTGTACCCGTCATGAACGATTACAGTTTATTCAAACTCGGACTGTGAGGTTCCGAAGGCGAAAAAGAAGATGACGAGGGGCGAATGTTTGTGTGGGAAGATTCAGATCAGAGCATCCAAGAGTTCTTGAAAAATAAACGAACGCATCAGGGGCGTCAGGTGAAAATATTACTCAGGCAAACTGCTGACCAGTCACAGAGGAATGAACTGCTGCAAATTATTACACAAAGGTTCAATATTTTTCTGTATAGATCACTCGCCTGCAAAGAACACAGCTTTGCCATTCACTACCTTCCAACCAGATTTTCGCTTCACATTCAATATTCCAAAGAAATTATGGTTTTTCGGTGCCTTCGTTTAGAAATTTGATTACCTTTTCGTTACTAAGGACGCAAATCTGAGTACAACTCGAAGAAACGAACAACGATTGCATTTTGGTCAGCTAAAATTTGAGTTGAAATTAGGCCTCTTCTGCGATTCACACTCGTGTTTCTGAATTCTCGTAAGAACCCTAGAATGGAAAGGAGGAGTCAATACAAATCCTCACTGTATTGAGCAGGTTTTAAGAACAGAGTGGGCAGAGGTAGCACCACTAAACTCATGATCATATATCATATTATGATATCTAGACATAAGGATGTTTAGATAGCGTTGCAAGTGCAGTGGTCGTGAATGGACGCTCCTTTTCCAAGAGGTGAGGTTTCTTCTAAAAGTCAGGGAGTAAAAATTACTCCATCTTTCCGAAAACGTAGGCCTAGTGGAGTAAATAGTACCGTGGACTGATATGCTGGATGCGTGGATACTGATATGCTGGGGTGATACTGATCAACAAGCCTTTTTGGTTTATTATTTTCAATAATGAACCTTTGGAATCGACCAAGAAAAAAAAATTTTAACACCCCCTCAAAATTTGATGGTTTACGTTTCAAGGTACGTAAAATCCAAAAATCGAATAAAAATTTGGCCGTCCGTCCGCCGTACGCGGCACTTTTGCCACTTAGCATATACCGATTTTGATGAAATTTGGTATGTAGGCTCCATTTGGGGTCTAGTTGTGCCCCGAAGCTTTTGGTTGAGGTAGGTCACTTCTAAGGGTTCCAAAATCAATTTTGAAATTTTGAAAACGCCCTAACTCAAAAAATGTCGATATAAAGGTATTGTTTTTCCTTCAATTTAAGATTCTATAGAATTTTTAGAATTTTTTGAGACCACGCGGAGCTCTGTAGGACAAACCGTTCGCTTCCTACGAAAATTTAAGTGTTTATTTTGAAATATATAAGAGGCCTAATCTCCGTTCAAATTAGAGCTGATCGAAATGTAATCGATATTTGGTGATTTTGATTTTTTTTTTTTTTTTCCTTCATATTGGATGGTTGGTGATTTTGTAGACGAGTGATCTATATAGAAAAATAATAAACCATTGTGTAATAATTTGCAGCGTTTTTTATCTGCATGCGATTGCAGCGCTCCACACAGTCCTAAATGGAAAGTTAGGTCGTGTTATGTGTTCGTAACAATATCTTCTCTGTGGGAATTTCGTTCCCGCCCGATAGTCTAGGTTACCATGGTAGCTGATAAGGAAATAAACAACCCTCATAGTCGGGCCCAGCTGACTAAGGATGGGTATCGTTATAAAAGTATCGATATTTTGTATCGATACTGTATCGTATCCGAGTATCGATATCCCAAGTATCGTTGGGCATGAGTATCGATATTTTAAAATATCGAGTATCGATACTTTAGTGTCACAAACTATCAATATCATCCAATTTTCTCAAGAAAAATACTGTTTTCAACAACTTTTATTCATTTTTAGGACGTCCCACAGTAAGACTTGGGCGTCCTTATGCGATCGATCTGGGGTAAAGTTGGACAACACTCAACAGAAAAAAAAAATAACCACACAGTAATCCGTTTTAGACCATTCTGAATCCAAAACCGCGAAAAAAACCATAGGTGTATGTCTGTGTGTGTGTGTGTGTGTGTGTGTGTAACAAAATCTTGTGTACTCTGCCCAGGCCTCAGTTCTCAACCAATTTTCGTGGTTCTTTTTTTCTTCGACGCGGAAAACTATCTAGTTGTGCACTACGGCGCCGGAATTTCGGATTTTGCTTTTTAAGAGGGGGAAAGGGGGGGTTAATGCTTAAAAAACGTGCGTTTGCCTGCATAATCTTGTAAAATCTGCCCAGGCCTCAATTTCCAACCGATTTGCGTGTTTCTTTTTTTGTTTGACTCAAATAACTTCCGAGTTGTACATGATTTTACCGGAGTACCAAAATTCGCAAGGGGAGGGGTGAGTGGGGGGATAATATTCACAAAATATCCGATTTTTCAATATTTCGGTTCCTTTACTGCTTACTAATTGTACCCAAGTTTTGAAATTGAGGAAAAATTCTCATTATACCTCCGGATTGTCATGAATTATTCTCTGTACCACCATGGAACTAATAGTGGTGCCACCATGGTGCCAGGAAATGGTGCCATGATGCCATAAACCGCTTATTTCGTGTTTTTTTTTTTTGTTTTTTTTTTGTTGTGTTTCACCTTGAATACGGATGTGAACTTCGACGGACTGCCTACCAAAACTAACAGATGAAAGTTCAATGTTACGACGTATTTCCGCTTTGGTGCCAGACTGTGATGTGGTGGGGGGGGGGGGGGTGAACTCGAATTCGCATGTTGGGTATCGTAAATCATGGATTTTAAAATGCTCTTCAGGTTCGAGGCTCCCATGCCGCTAGAAATGTTAAGGTGGATAATGGAGGGGGGGGGGGGTCAGTATTTCTTGCCTAAAGTAATAAATAAATTACGTCGAGTGAAACAGTTTTATGACTTACCAACTTTTTAAACTGATCTAATGCTTATCCAATGGGACGTCCCCTGGAATGCATGCATTACTAAACAATATGTTTTACTATAAAGAGTCCAAGCAGAGTGATTTTTTCCATGATATAAACGTTATTTGTGCAACCAAAGAGTAATGACCCAAAAGCCTCTCTATCTTCTTCATTTTTTAGCCATTATGTTGAATTTTCCGCGAGAACAATATCGATATTCGATATTTAGAAATATCGGATCCAAAGTATCGATATCCAAAAATATCGGATAGTGCAGTATCGATACTAAAATATCGAGTATCGGTTCGAAAGTATCGATATTTTGAAATATCGAGTATCGATACCCATCCCTACAGCTGACATTGTGATTGTAACTTCTGTTGTGCGGGTGTTGTGTGGTGATGTTCCTTAGACTAAAACATGTTCCATGTTATTATAGTTTACGCCGTAGGCATTCAGTAGATACACGCGGAGCGCCAAGTTTTTCTTGGTCGATTCCAAAGGTTCATAATAAACCAAAATTGCCTAACAACCTCAGGCTTTTATTTTCATCCACCCTTTCTCAATCAAAACTCAATTGTAAGCAGTTTGAGCTAGTATCGACCTAGGAGGGATAATTACAACTATAATATACAGGATTGATACTTATCTTGGTTGTTGGTAGCGGCGTCGATGCGGCTGGGTGATGAATCCTCTTTGAATTTATACGCAAAAAAAAGTTTATAGTGTATCGTCGAAAAATAAAGCAATGTGAACTGTTTCAGTTGAATGATTTTAACTCCTATTATGATACGAGTCGAAAATAGGGTGTGCGCCTGGGTAGGAAAAACTGTTTATTGTTATTTTTAATCTAAGGTAGACCCCATTCTGAGAATTTTGGTACCAACCGCGACCTTGTAGCGTGTGTAAACCTTTTCCTATGAATTTTTAAAGTTTCGACCGTTTATGACGTCACAGTGAGCTGGGGGGGGTCCCGCCCAGGCGAGAGGGGCGCGTGACGCCATAAACGATCGAAACTTTGAAACGCTGCCAATTATTACACAATGGTTTATTATTGCTTCCTCACTACCGAAGGTAGGGAAGCTTTGTATTCGTGAAAGAAGTGAAAAAAAAATGTCCTCCAAAATCAAAATTTCCACTTGCTTTTTGCGTTTTAGAGCTTCCCGAACAATTTTGGTTCCGTGTCTGTCTGTGGTCAATCCTTGTCCCGGGCAAAACTATACTAACCTGTGGTCCGATTTTGATGACATTTTCAGGGATTGTGCGGGTTAGGTCCTAGACGGTCCCCTATCAATTTCAGCACCTTCGGACCAATAGGAGCGAGTGCGCATGCGCAAACGTGAATTTCCTGGAACCTCGGTTTCTAATGAACCGATTTTGCTCAAATTTGGAGGTTAGTTAGGGACTAACTTCTAAGAGACACCCTATAAGTTTCAATCAAATTGGTCAAGCAATAGCCGCTGCGCATGCGCGAACTTTAAATTTATTGTTACAACCAAAACTCCGCAACTATTCAACCAATTTCGATGAAATTTTCAGGGATTGTGTGGGTTAGGTCCTAGACGGTGGACCGCTAAATAAAATTACATAATAATAATAATAACATAAAATAACATAAAATAATGTTACAATGAGTGAGGAAGCTATACTGCCCACCCAACTTGGCAGACGTTTTTTCTATATAGATCACTCGTCTGCAAAGCCACCAACTATCCAACATGAAGAAAAACATCGATCACATTTCGGTCAGCGAACATTTGGACGGAGATTAGGCCTGTTTTGCGATTCACACTCGTGTTTCTGATTTAACGTGAGTCCAACCCTTAAATTCTCGTAGGGAGCGAACTGTTAATCCTACAGAGCTCCGCGTGGTCTCAAAAAATTCTAAAAATTCTATAGAATCTTAAATTGAAGGAAAAACAATACCTTTATATCAAAATTTTTTGAGTTAGGGCGTTTTAAAAATTTCAAAATTTATTTTTGAACCCTTAGAAGTGACCTACATCAACCAAAATCTTCGGGGCACAACAAGACCCAAGTTGGAGCCCACATACCAAATTTCATCAAAATCGCTAAGTGGGGAAAGTGCCTCGAACGGCGTACGGACGGCCAAATTTTTATTCGATTTTTGGATTCACGTACGTACCTTGAAACGTAGGTAAATCGTCAAATTTTGAGGGGGTGTTAAAAAAAATGTTTTCTTGGTCGATTCCAAAGGTTCATTATTGAAAATAATAAACCAAACATATTGTTTAGTAATGCATGCATTCCAGGGGACGTCCCATTGGATAAGCATTAGATCAGTTTAACCAGTTGTTAAGTGATAAAACCGTTTCACTCGATTTAATTTATTTATTACTTTAGGCAAGAAATAACCCCCCCCCCTCACCATTAACATTTCTAGCGGCATGGGAGCCTCGAATCTGAAGAGCATTTTAAAATCCATGATCTACGATACCCAACATGCGAATTCGAGTTCACCTCCCCCCCCCCCCCCACCACCTCCCCAAAGCCAACAATGGTGCCAGTCTGGCACCAAAGCGGAAATACGTCGTAACATTGAACTTTCATCTGTTAGTTTTGCTAGGCAGTCCGTCGAAGTTCACATCCGTATTTAAGGTGAAACACACAAAAAAACCCACGAAATATGAGGTTTATGGTATCCTGGCACCATGGTGGCACCACTATTAGTTCCATGGTGGTACAGAGAATAATTCATGAAAATCCAGAGGTATAATGAGAATTTTTTCCTCAATTTCAAAGCTTGGGTACAATTAGTAAGCAGTAAAGGAACCGAAATATTGAAAAATCGGATATTTTGTGAATATTATCCCCCCACTCACCCCCTCCTCTTGCGAATTTTGGTACTTTGGTGAAATCATGTACAACGGGGAAGTTATTTTAGTCAAACAAAAAAAGAAACACACAAATCGGTTGGAAATTGAGGCCTGGGCAGAGTTTATAAGATTATGCCCGCAAACGCACGTTTTTTAAGCATTAACCCCCCCTTTCCCCCCTTTAAAAAGCAAAATTCCGAATTCCGGCGCCGTAGTGCACAACTAGATAGTTTTCCGCGTCGAAGAAAAAAAGAACCACGAAAATCGGTTGAGAACTAAGGCCTGGGCAGAGTACACAAGATTATGCCCAAAAACCCACGTTTTTTGAGTATTAACCCCCCCTTTCCCCCCCTTAAAAGGCAAAATTCGAAATTCCGGCGACGTAGTGCACAACTAGATAGTTTTCCGCGACGAACAAAAAAAGAACCAGGAAAATCGGTTGAGTACTAAGGCCTGGGCAGAGTACACAAGATTTTGTTACACACACACATACACACACACACACACACACAGACATACACCTATGGTTTTTTTCGCGGATTTGGATTCAGAATGGTCTAAAACGGATTACTGTGTGGTTATTTTTTTTTTCTTTCGAGTGTTGTCCAACTTTACCCCAGATCGATCGCATAAGGACGCCCAAGTCTTACTGTGGGACGTCCTAAAAAAGTGAGGTGAAGAGAAAACTTGAAGATGAGTTTGAAGCAGCTGAGGATGGACGGGCATAATATCATATTATGATCCGGGTGGCTATTAGTCTATATTCAGACAACCATTCAGGCCACTTCCTGAGTAGCAATTTAAAAATATCTTTCACCATTATATCCAGAATATTCTGTATTTTATTTTAGGACATTAAAAAATTTTCATTTTTTTTATCTTTGATGGACCCCCCCATCCCCCCCCCCTGGTTCCCTTATGCAGGTAAGAACTTGGAAAAACTATATTTTGAAGGTGAGAGCAAAGAATACCTGTCGAAATTTCCGTAAGATGTCGACTACTAGTGCGTTCATCTTACCTTAGTTTATATATTCGGGACTCGAGAGTCTGCTCCCCCACCCAGCACAGAACTGCGTTCTTTGGTGTGGTGTAGTTCCTGGTACTAAGGATCGTAATATATATGTGACTGAGTATGGTAGTTTTGTAACCATGTAACTTTATGAAGGAATACATACATTTCATTTCATTTCACCTCTGGAAATATGTAGCGAAATCTCGAGAAGGATGCCTAAAAGGCCGATGTGACGGCTTCAATACTATTTTATTCATAATGCATGCATTTCTGAAACAATTCATGTTCCACGATGAGGAAGAGGTGATGAAAGAAATAAAAAACACTTTTGATATTCATAGGTTCTATTTATCCATCACAGGGACACGTGACCCTGTTATTTTCATATTTTTTTCTCTAAAACAGTCAATATACGTAACTTAATCACAAGAAATATTAATTTTCCTCTTCTTTTCTTTAAAACAAAAAATATAACCAACAGTTTTTTTTCTCAAGCATTACAATAATAATAATTTGAAAGTCATAGTATACAAAGAAATCTGTTTCATCCCAGGAGGACGCTTTGAAATAAATATTCAAAAATAGTAACGAATCAAAAACTAACAAAATAAAAACACTAAAAGACAAATTCTATATAAAAACAGAAGTTAAACACTGGAAGTGCAAGACACTACCACCATAGAAACTATCATCTTCTACTGAGTAAGTAATACACCTGTCAAGGCGTTCAAGGAACCTAACCACACGGTATTGTTTGTATTTTTTTCGATTTTATTACCTATTTTGAAAACTTCAAAACGGGAGGACAAAGAAAAAACTTAATAAAATCGCTTATCTGTAAACTCGAATAAATTTCATTTTGCTTCTTTAAGATTCGAATTAACGATGAAAAATATACAGAATATGGTGTTTACGAAACTACTCTATGAACTCAACAAAAAATCAGTTGTTTTCAATGGGGAGGTCCTCGTAGAGCCTGCGTGGTCTCGATCAGGCGGCCGTATCGACGATCAAGCGGCCGTATCGAGACCACGCCGGATCTACAAGAAACTCCATTATTGAGAAAAGGGAGCGGAATGTACATGTCTGGCCGAAGGGTTAATTTACATTTTTTCTAACACGATAACATAATATCGATACAAATATTATGCTATAGTATATCTTTGGTTTAATCTTTAACAACATGCCTAATAATTCTTCTTAAAGGTACATGATTAATTGCACGTTGACGTTTTTTCTTTAAATAATTATAATACAATATTATGGAACATTATGTACAATACAACTCAAGTGTTACATTTTTTTTTCAAAATAATTACACAATGGTTCATTTTCCTATTTATAGTTGTGTACACAGTTTATATCGTTCATATTTATATATATTCCTTATTTACAATATCTTTTCATATTGGGAACTAGGCGTAAGTACCCTCGAAACTTGATTTTTTGAACTAACTACTGTCTGAAGTACAGTATGAGAATGGATATGATTTGAGGAAAAAATGGAAGTAGTTACATCGCCAACGCTTCTTCGGGGTTACCGTAACTATTATACCTACGTCATCATCAATTCTGATTAACGTCGTAAAAAATCAATTGCGTGAGTTTGAAATGGGCAATTATCATGGTTCGTGAATTAATTTTTCAAAATACGATTGAAAAAAAAATTAAATACATCAAAATGACGATGAAATTCGGGGTGGGGAGGAAAAACTGAAAAAATCGAACCTATTGGTTCGGCTTATTTCAGGGTTTACATCAGCCCACCGTTAGTGACGATTCGATACTTTCGATATTTATTGATATCGATATTTTTCTTTCAATATTATCGAATATCGAAAGGAAAATATAGATATCGAAAGAAAAAAAATATCAGTTGTGATGGTTATATTCCTTACCACTGTAATTTATCAATGTCTCCTAATCGATAAAAAAACGATGCAAAAACATATTAAATATGATATCAGTGAAATCAATATTCTTCTTTAGATAATTTATGGTGATCACTGATATTGATTTTAAAAAATATAAAAAAACATATTCGATATCAATGAAATCAGTATTTTTTTTTCGATGTTCTATCAATATCACTGATATTGATGGAAAAAAAATTCAAAAAAAAAAATTGCAGTGACAATGGCACATCAGTATTTTTGTTTCGATGTTCTATCGATATTAGTGATATCAATATTTTTCTTCCGATATTTTATCGATATCGATACTGTCTTCCGATATTATTTTGATGTTAAATATCGCATCGAAAGGTACATCGAATCGTCACTACCCACCGTAAGTGTCTTCAGCGACTTCAATACCTACAGCCTCACACGGAAAAATCAAGGTAGAAGCGATTTTGTGACACTATGTTGTGAGTGAAATGGGGGGGATTTTTATCGCCTTCGGGTGCCCCAAAACCCACTTTTCCATCCCAAAAACTGCGATTTTTTTTTTGCACTTTTTCAGATTTCGCCTATTTTGATCATAAAGGAGCGGGTTTTCAACAATGACTATTACTTAAAAGCCAGCCTACATAAAATTTACTAAATTTTGAGATTTTTTTGGTAACTGTAGTACTGGCTATAATAGTTTTCAAGATACAGCTTTACAAAGTTAGACGATTTTTCCATTACGAAGTCGCTGCTCTGCCTATGTAAAGCTAGTCTGATGAGGTATGAAATTTTTTATTTTTTTTTTATTTTGGTAATTGTAGTAGCTATAAGAGTTTCCAAGATACAGCTTTACAAAGTTAGACGATTTTTCCATTACGAAGACGCTGCTCTGCCTATGTAAAGCTAGTCTGATGAGGTATGAAATTTTTTATTTTTTTTTATTTTGGTAATTGTAGTAGCTATAAGAGTTTCCAAGATACAGCTTTACAAAGTTAGACGATTTTTCCATTACGAAGACGCTGCTCTGCCTGTGTAAAGCTAGTCTGATGAGGTATGAAATTTTTAATTTTTTTTTTATTTTGGTAATTGTAGTAGCTATAAGAGTTTCCAAGATACAGCTTTACAAAGTTAGACGATTTTTCCATTAAGAGGATTTTTGTCGCCTTCGGGTGTCCCTAAAACAGCGTATTTTTGCGCTTTTTTCTCTCCAGATTTTGCTCATTTTGACAATGAAGGAGAGGTTTCTCAATGACCACTCATACCTTTTTAAAATTAAATAATAATTACTAAATTTTGAGATGGTTTTGGTTTTTGAAGCTATAATAGTTTCTAAGATATAGACAATTTTGGTTTATTATTTTCAATAATGAACCTTTGGAATCGACCAAGAAAAAAAAAATTTTAACACCCCCTCAAAATTTGATGGTTTACGTTTCAAGGTACGTAGAATCCAAAAATCGAATAAAAATTTGGCCGTCCGTCCGCCGTACGCCGTACGCGGCACTTTTGCCACTTAGCATTGACCGATTTTGATGAAATTTGGTATGTAGGCTCCATTTGGGGTCTAGTTGTGCCCCGAAGCTTTTGGTTGATGTAGGTCACTCCTAAGGGTTCCAAAATCAATTTTGAAATTTTAAAAACGCCCTAACTCAAAAAATTTCGATATAAAGGTATTGTTTTTCCTTCAATTTAAGATTCTATGGAATTTTTAGAATTTTTTGAGACCACGCGGAGCTCTGTAGGACAAACCGTTCGCTCACTACGAAAATTTAAGGGTTTATATTGAAATATATATATATATATATATATATATAAATCAAAACACGAGTGTGAATCGCAAAAGAAGCCTAGTCTCCGTTCAAATTTTAGCTGACCGGAATGCGATCGATGGTTGGTGATTTTGATTTTTTTTGGATTTAAAAAAAAAAAAAATTTGATTTTTTTTTTGATTTGTTTCTCTTTTTTTCCTCATATTGGATGGTTGGTGATTTTGTAGACGAGTGATCTATATAAAAATAATAAACCGTTGTGTAATAATTTGCAGCGTTTTACATTAGGAAGACGCTGCTCTGCCTGTGTAAAGCAAGTCGGATGAGGTAAGAAATTCCACCCCCCTCTTCACTTCCAATGAATGACGAAGTAAATAAAGAAATGAATAACTTTACCAATCGATGTCAAAATTCTTCACATTTACTTCTCTGAACCATAAGAAAGTGATTAGTGATGATATATTGCTGATTTTATGATGTTGAAATTTCAAAATTTAGTAAACTTCTGATATTATTCATATATTTATATTTAATATACATGGTGTCTACACTTTCGATGGGCATAACTTCAGGGTTCGATTCTACAAGGTATTTCCAACAAAAAATCTCACTTAGCAATTTTCTTTTAACCCACTCAAAATCCTATTTTTTTCACTTTAAAGTTTTTTTTTCGCGTTTTCGATCTCACGGCACTGATATGGTCATAACTTCCCTTATTTCTCCTGAAAATTCAAATCTGACTACACCGTTAGAAAGAGCGTTAAATTACCAAGCTACTTAAAGCAAAATCAAAATTTTTTACCAATGAAATAGTATCAAAAAATCAAGTCAACGTTTTCAATCTAAATCTCTGCCCATTTCGATGGGCGCTCTTCGGAGAAAAAATGCTCAAATTGTCAGATTTCCAACGGTCTATCAAATTTTCTGTTCAACATTCGAAAAGATAGAGTAAATGAAGTTTGAATGTCAAAAAACATGTGTTTTACAAGCAAATCCAGTGTTTCAAGCCGGTTTATGGTCCCCCTCGATCTCAAAATGGCTTGACGATTTTGATATCATTTTCTACGTAATTATTTACGCTGAAGCCAATAGTGATACTTCCGAATGATTTCGACTGCTAGAAAGTGGATTTTTCGAAGAAAACCTTCGTTTTTCATACATAAAATTCGCATCGTAAATAAAGTAACACCTTTCTACTCAATAAAAACACTGAATTTCTAGTTGATTGAAGTTTATGTTGAGTAGATAGGTATTACTTCATGATATCTTCCATATCTACGAATAATGCGTATTTTATGTACGAAAACCGACGGTTTTCTTCGAAAAATCCACTTTCTAGCAGTCGGAATCATTCGGAAGTATCACTATTGGGTTCAGCGTAAATAATTACATAGAAAATGATATCAAAATTGTCAAGCCATTTTGAGATCGAGGGGGACCATAAACCGGCTTGAAACACTGGATTTGCTTGTAAAACACACGTTTTTTGACATTCAAACTTCATTTACTCTTTCTTTTCGAATGTTGAACAGAAAAATTGATAGACTGTTGGAAATCTGACAATTTGAGCATGTTTTCTCCGAAGAGCGCCAATCGAAATGGGCAGGGATTTAGAGTGAAAACGTTGGTCGAAGAAAGTCAAGTTTCAAAAAAAATTTTAAAGTTCGCTTTTTGACTTGATTTTTTGATACTATTTCATCGGTAAAAAATTTTGATTTTGCTTTAAGTAGCTTGGTAATTTAACGCTCTTTCTAACGGTATTGTCAGATTTGAATTTTCAGGAGAAATAAGGGAAGTTATGACCATATCAGTGCCGTGAGGTCGAAAACGCGCAAAAAAACTTTAAAGTGAAAAAAAATAGAATTTTGAGTGGGTTAAAAGAAAATTGCTAAGTGAGATTTTTTGTTGGAAATACCTTGTAGAATCAACTTCTGAAGTTATGCCCATCGAAAGTGTAGACACCCTGTATTTATCTTTTAAACTGTTTGTATCTTTAAAAAAGATGTACATGTTGATTGTTAAAAAACCAAAATCTGAAAAAATTGCAAAAAGTCGATGTTTTTGGTCTGGAAAAGTAGGTTTTGGGGGCCTGTCTGAAGGTGATAAATTGATCAGAGCCCCCCCCCCCCCTTCCACTGAACATTGGGTCAAAAAATCGCTCTACCTTAATCGTTGTACTCTGGATAGCAATTTGACTGGGCTTGAGGTTTTTCGAGAATTATATCGGTAGTCAAATATATGATTATTACACTGACAATGTGAAATAATAAAGGTAGCTGCAATCCCACTTTGTTTAATCTCATGATCGTAATTTTGCATCATTTTCACATAACCTTTTTCTAAAAAATTGAACGGTGTTCGAATTTACCAATACGCTCGGCCTCCAATGGAAAATTTCCTATGAAAACCACGTGTAACTACGAAGACATGTTACATGTAGTCTAAGTAAACATGTCTACTTAGTTACACGAGGTTTTCATTGGAAATTTTCCATTGGAGGCAGAAGTTGGAGCGTATTGGTATATTCGGACGCCGATCAATTTTTGAAAAAAAAAAGTTTATGTAAAACTGTTACGGAATTACGAAGACAAGGTTTATTTTAAGGCCAATAGTACCGGGATTTAGTAAGATTTTTCTTCGCTAGCGCGCAACAAGGACGCAAATTTATAGTCAATAATTAACAGTTAATTTTCTCATAAAATAAATTATTTCAATACTTAAATAAGTTTTCCGTAAAAAAAACCACCAACTTTCTTTTAAAGGATTTTATGATTATTTTGTAGATTTGAACGAGTGGAGATTTTTAAGAATAACAATCGATCGAAAAATGAGGGAGCATTATTAAATACCTACCTATAAATTAAGAATTTAAATGAAAATTTTAAAATTGAATGTTCATAAATACCGGGTGTCTCAGAAGTTATGGTCCACCCTCCGGCATTTCCGTATATAATTACGTAATAAAATGGGCCCAACGCCCTTTTTCATATTTTTTTGTAAATAATTCAGAAAAAATACTTTTGCGCAAAAAAATTGCGCGCAATTGTGCGCAATTGGCACTAACTTTGTTTTTTCAAATGGGAACCCCCATTTTTTATTGCAGATTCAGATTCTACGTCAAATTTCATGAGAAATTCATACCCGAACCGATGTTTTTCATTGCGCGCAACTGGTACTTTTCGCGCGCAAAGTGACCAGGGTGCGCAAAAGTGGATTTTTTTAAACCCCAAGTGTGGCACATTTTTTTTCATTATTTTTGACGCTGAATCACGTGGTGAGGTCCTTTCTTCGATTTCATTGTTATTTTTCCAAATTTAGAAGGAAAAATAATGTTTTTGGACTTAATTTTCCCTCCCCCTTTCGCGACACGGGCTGGGGACCGGCTATGACAGGATTAAAAATAAATTCCTCTCATCTAAATTTTAAAAAATGTTGGAAAGTAGGTCGTACTACTTTACAACTTTAATGTAAAAAAAATCAATAAGCTTTTTTAATTTCATTATTACTATCTTAGTTTTTTATTACTACTTTTTTTCGGAGATTTTGTAACTTTTAATTTTTTTTGTTGAAAATTTTGAGATGAGAAGCTTTTTGATTTTTTTAAACATTAAAGTAGGTAAGTACCTACCTACTTTCCAATATTTTTTTTTAATTTAGAAGTGAGGAATTTATTTTTAATCTAGCCAGGTCCCCACCCAGCCCGTATTGCGGAAGGGGGAGGGAAAATAAAGTCCAAAAACATTATTTTTCCTTCTAAATTTGGAAAAATAACGATGAAATCGAAGAAAGGACCTCACCACGTGATTCAGCGTCAAAAATAATGAAAAAAATGTGCCACACTTGGGGTTAAAAAAAAAATCACTTTTGCGCACCCTGGTCACTTTGCGCGCGAAAAGTACCGGTTGCACGCAATGAAAGAAATCGATTCGGGTATGAATTTCTCATGAAATTTGACGTAGAATCTGAATCTGCAATAAAAAATGGGGGTTCCCATTTGAAAAAACAAAGTTAGTGTCAATTGTTTTGCGCAAAAGTATTTTTCCTGAATTCTTTACAAAAAAATATGGAAAATGGCGTTGAGCCCATTTTTTTACGTAATTAAATACGGAAATGCCGGAGGGTGGACCATAACTTCTGGGACACCCGGTATAAGGTTTTACGTTGCAACGAGAACACAGCCGTAAATTGACCGAGTTAAGAAAGGATTATTGAATAGGGTTTTTGTCAATTGAGGGATTTGCATTCCCATTTATGAGCAAAATGACGTTACTTCGAAAATAATAATAAAAATAATTTTTTTCGTTTGGTTCAACTAGGAATTTTCTTCCATTGATAGTTATTAAGAAATCCGCTAGATTGAATACCTAGCTATTTGCAGGAGTGGACGCTTTTCTGCTCCAAACAGTCTAAATAGTCTAATCTCTAACGTACCGGCGCTCGGTAAGTTTCGTCTCTTCAATGGTTGCTTCAAAAGAAGGCCAGTTTTGAACATTTGGGGCACGAAAGAGTCAACTCCAAAATTAAATTTAATCTAGGATCTCGAATTTTTTATTGGAATTTGGCTAAAACACGGAAGGTGAGAAATAAGTGGCCTGAGTGACAAGCAATGTAAATAAATTTTGTGTTTTTAAACTTTTTTTTCTCTATTTTTCAACATTTTGAAAAATGGAGTAGACCCCTTGATGATGCAGACCCCCAATTTTAAAGCGCAACGTCGTAGCAGATTCCGGGACTACTTTAGGTCGTAACGAAAGATGGAGTCTTTATGGGGTGTGCGCATGGGTCGGAAAAATCGTTTATTGTTATTTTTAATCTAAACTATACCTGATTCTGAGAATTTTGACACCAACCGCATCCTTCTAGCGTGAGAAGATCTTTTTCTATGATTTTTCGAAGTTTCGAATGTTTATGACGTCACAGTGGGCTGGGGGTCCCGCCCAGGAGGGAGGGACGCGTGACGTCATAAACATTCTAAACTTTGAAAAATCATAGAAAAAGATCAACTTATCCAAAAAGAGAACGGCTGGTATCAAAATTCTCAGGATAAGTTCTACTTTCGATTAAAAATTTACAAAAAAATTAGACACACCCCCCATGAATTCTACAATAACAGCGGGATGGAAATATGAAGAACGATTCTTTGTAACGGGACTGTAAAACTCTAAAATCCAATTTCATCCGAGAGAAATTATTAACGTTGAGTGGAAACTTGATATGAAGTCATTATAACGTCTACAGATTGAATCGGGAATCAATCCTCAATTTGGAAAGAGCCTCGAATAACCGAAACCAACAAAAACCGACCCTCAGGAACCAATATAAATCCTGCCCAATGGATAAAAGAGATTATCCTGAACGCAATAATTTATGACAATATTGTAGATCAAATCCACTCAGATTTTTAATAACAGCTGTGAACCAAACAACGGAAGTAATAGTCTGATTTCTGAGTGTAGGAAGGAGGTCTTAATTTTGAACATTTTGGATACTTTGTCAATGAAGGGTTGTATCCAACCCTTGATGTCGAATTTTCAAATCTTCCAAACATATTTCTCCACTTTTTCTCCCACGTACGGAGGAAAATGATCAAAAATAGTGTACCAAATACAGTTTCCTTACACATGATAATTGCCCGAACAATTCATTCACAAAAAAGGTCGAATGGTCGTCAAACTCGAACAAAAGATCAAACTTGTATGGTCAGAACGAAACGATACGAATAAAAAACCCAATATGGCGAGCCTACGAATGAAGGTACAAAAAAGTGAACAAAACGGATATACATGTAAGAATAAATCGGTTTCTGCAGTTTCTTGTGTAGAACGTGAAAATTCAGACACAAAAATTTGAAGAAAAAAATTAATAACTAAAAAAGTATGTTTTTGTTTCTAAAGAAACACGCAAGAGGTAGAAAAGTATGCAATAAGTTTGGCCAAAAATCAGGAAAAATAAGCGCCATTTTGCAAAATAACTGAAAATTAAAGAAATTGTAACAGTTTAATACTTTCGACCTATGAAAATTTCTCAATCTGTTTCTCAAGAGTTAGGAAAGTATACAATAAGTTTGGCGAAAAATCAGGAAAAATAAGCGCCATTTTGCACAAATAACTGAAAATTAAAGAAATTGTAACAGTTAAATACTTTCGACCAATGAAAATTTCTCAATCTGTTTCTCAAGAGTTAGGAAAGTATGCAACATGTTTGGCGAACAATTTGGGGAAAATAAGCGCCATTTTTGCACAAATAACTGAAAATTAAAGAAATTGTGACAGTTAAATACTTTCGACCAATGAAAACTTCTCAATCTGTTTCTCAAGAGTTAGGAAAGTATGCAGTAAGTTTGGCGAAAAATTTGGGGAAAATAAGCGCAATTTGCTCCAATATAGAAAATTAAAGAAATAGTAACAGTGTAATGAAATTTTAACCCATGAAAATTCTCAATGTCTGTTTCATAAGAGTTAGGAAAGTATGCAATAAGTTTGGCGAAAAATCGGGAAAAAATGAGTGCCTTTTTGCACAAATAACTGAAAATTAAAGATATTGTAACAGTTTAATACTTTCGACCCATGAAAATTTCCCAATGTCTGTTTCTCTGGCAAGTGTGAATAAGTAACTTCAATAACAACTGTCTATTTACGAGGAAAAATTGGAGAAACATTCATGAAGTCAACAAAATTGATAACAATTGAAAAAAAATCATTGAATAAACATCAGGCACAGTTTCGTAATCTAATGATAAAAGTGAAACGTATGATTTTCTCTAAATTGACAATGTTTCAATGAAGAACTACGACTTAAAATAGGCAATAAAAGATAAATAAGGCAAAAAATTAAAGTATGACTAGCGAAAAAAGTAGGGAAATTTGGCACTCGCAATATTATCCAGTCATTTTCACGTAGCCTCTCTCTGAACCTGCCTCAACCATCAAACCACCACACGACGGGGAACTTTCTCTATACACGATACAATTCGCCTAATTGTTTTAAGTTGTATGAATTGTAGTACAAATGTTTTGATTATATACAGTTCTGTTTCAGAACGAATAATGATATATTGTCTCGTTGGTTAATTTTCTTCGTTTCAATTGAAATAACGTCGCAAAAATTGAACGGCATTGACTATTTAAAGCTGAAAATCGATTGTAAACTAGAAGTTCGCGAATCTACAGATTTGTGATTTTTTTTTTCACAGTTTCCATTAGGAAAATTGAACTTAAAGCACCAATATTATCAATCTACTTACTGAGTTTTTTGTGACCTGCGTCACAAAATCTACGACAAAATATCAAACTAATATGTACAATCTTGAAACGATACAAAAATATTTCAATAGAAAATAAAATGAAATGAGTCCGATCACAAAATACAAAAATAAATAATCAACAAAGGCTTCAGTGCACAAGGATATGACTTAACTCCCTGTAGACGTGTGCAATTTTTTTAATACGTATGTACAATATTTATAAGAGGTTTTTTGTTCTAAAATAGAATTACAGAGGTATTATGTACCTTGGAACTTGAACAAAAAATTAATATGAACGGATTTGTCCGCGAAAACTTAAAGATATAATGGGAATTTTTGCTTAACGATTTGACGAGGGGGTATGATATTGTCTATTGTGTAAAGGGAAATTAATATTATTTTTCTTGTTTATAAAACTAATAACAATACTAAGGAGTCACAGCCAAGACGAGGGTTTAAAGGTGACGTCATTTACCGCTAACGGTCACAGGGGTGGTCCAGTTCCAATGGCCCGTGGAAGTGTAATCTGGTTCTCGGGCTTCCGTCCTGAAACAGAGAGAAATTGGTTATTTTTTCACAATTCAATGTACTTATCCGATGAGTATTCATTACATTAAAGAAAATAGAAAGATTAATCAAGTTTGTCAACTTTCATAGCATTTTAATTCGAATTAAAGTATGTTTTGGTAAAAACTCAATGGTGAGGGCCTTCAATTAATTTTTTTAGTACATCCATTGAAAAAAAGCTTTAGTGGAAGTTGAAAACATAATTATAATGTCCGGTATAGCTGCGGTCGCTCGGGGGCGAGTCCTTTGGCTGCGAGACACGAATCGACTACCGCGGGAGGTCGTGCGTTCAAATCTTGCTCCTGGGGCGTACTTTCGTGCGTCCCAACCCAGGGCGGTAAGGCAATGGGAAGCAATGAGCGAAATCATCAGTACAAATTCTGATCTTCCCTTTGGAAGACAGCTGATGACGTCCGCGACGCCAGGAATGGCAGCCCAGTCAAAATCCAACCTGAAATGGTTGCTTACTTTACTTTTTTCTTTTACTTCATATGGAAAAACGTTTGTGACGAGAGCGCCATATCTAATCAGAGAATCACACTAGCTAGTCTTTAACTCACAATAATGATCTGGTTCAGATGAGCGGCATAAATTATTGAAAACAATTTATTATCTAATTGTACAAAGAACTAAATAAAAATTCGTCTTCATATTCTGCACATTCGAAGTATGCAGATTATTATGCAAACTTCAATTTGTCTTCGAAACAAGGGAAGAAATACACTCGTTTTAAACACAACTTCAGATCTATCTTGAATTTATTATCAATACTACCAATCTGACAGGTTTCATAACTCCTATAGCTTACAGCATTCTTAAGTTTGGGTAGGTACTACACAGTTTTTTGATATATTTTTTTGAAAAATGTCAATACATTCAACACACTACTAATCATGTCAGAAACACGAACAAATATAAAATTGAAAATTCAGGTACCTGACCCACAAGACCCCAGAGAAGTTCGCAGTCGAAAAATGACTTCAGCAGAAGAGGAAAGATCTCGCGTTGAATGGGTTAAACATGAATATCTCGCCATCTGGCGGTAGTTGGGGGCCAGTCTTGAAAATGTTATGATTTCATCACGTTCAGTTGAAGTCACGCTACCGACTAGTGAAAAAGTGTAAAAACGTCAACAATCCCAATCGTGTTGCTGTTTGTTAACTCAGAAAGTCAGTAACTTGATCGTGAAAATCAAGTTTCGTGTATTGGGAAATGCATTAGTCGTACTCCTCAATAATTCAAGCAATATTAAGCAGAAGCTTTTATTACCTAATTAGGCAGACATTTCTATTCTAAAACTTTTATGATCGATCATTCAACAACCTTCCATTAGAACAGTGAATTTTCAATTTTATATTTGTTCGTGTTTCTGACATGATGTGTGTTGAATGTATTGAATTATGTATGTATTGAATGATGTGATGTGATGTTGAATGTATTGTTTCGTGTGTTGAATGTATTGACATTTTTCAAAAAACATCAAAAAACTGTGTAGTACCTACCCAAACATAAGAATGCTGTAAGCTATAGGAGTTATGAAACCTGTCAGATTGATAGTATTGATAATAAATTCTAGATAGATCTGAAGTTGTGTTTGATACGAGTGTACTTCTTCCCTTGTTTCGAAGCCAAATTGATCGACTGGTTGAAGTTTACATAATAATCTGCATACTTCGAATGTGCAGAATATGAAGACGAATTTTTATTTAGTACTTTGTACAGTTAGATAATAAATTGTTTTCAATAATTTATGCCGCTCATCTGAACCAGATCATTATTGTGAGTTAAAGACTAGCTAGTGTGATTCTCTGATAAGATATGGCGCTCTCGTCACGAACGTTTTTCCATATGAAGTAAAAGAAAAAAGTAAAGTAAACAACCATTTCAGGTTGAATTTTGACTGGGCTGCCATTTCTGGCGTCGCGGACGACATCAGCTGTCTTCCAAAGGGAAGATCAGAATTTGTTCTGATGATTTCGCTCATTGCTTCCCATTGCCTTACCGCCCCGGGTAAGCTCGCTGATTGGCTGTTCGGGTCGCTGTCTCCTCCCAGTGTTGCCCGATAGAACGACGAAATCGTGTTAGAATGATCAATTTTCTCCATCTTGCATTCAATACTTTTTCTCTTCAGTTCTTCAATTTCGATCTTTACTGGTGTTGTGAAATGTTGCCTCTGAGGACTGTAAGAAAGTGAGATTTCACGATCTCAGCGCTTCAAGCGGCCGTACATGAACTATTGCAGGATGACGTCATCCTCCCGGTTTTTAAACGCTCATATTTTCTACACTGTTTTGTTTATTCGTAAATTAGGAAGTACGGGCTGAATGTTTGCCTTAGGAGTTTATTCGAGGTGCTAAATCCGATTTTGGGGACAAAAAAAGGAAATTCCGACATGGTGGAATTCTTCATTTTATGAAAATATATCACCGAGGTAGATTCAAAAATAGGTAGTTGATCTCGCTTTAAAACTCCAGATCACTTATGAACCCCCCTCAGCATGACTTGCAATTCATCTCCTCCAATAACCACAATATGGAATTTTCGATTCGGAGAGCAATCAAAGGAAGTTGGTGAAGCAGCTGAACAATCTCCTTGTCTTTTCCTGCACGTGGGCTTCGAGTGAGAGAGAGATTGTTCAGCTGTGACGTCATTTCGCCTTCGCATGCTTGAACTTTCGTACATTTCTTCTCAACTGTTAGCACTTCAGAGTTTTCCAAGTACTGAATCAGAATCTGAGGTCCAACCAACAACAGTTGAGTATTTTCTTCGTACATTTGACGTGGGTTTCCACAACACTATCGATTGTGACCTTCCATGAGACAGGATGAAGAAGAGATGACGGGGATGAATGTTGATGAAATGCTTCGAAGAGGCCTCGAAGAGGGACATCGCGATCGAAGATGGTCGCGGCTGATTATGGCGGAATGCCGCGAGGGCGTGGGGCCGCGTGGGACGGACGGATAATGAACCTCGGGGTCCACAATGATTCGATGGAAATGAACAAGAAATAAAAGTGAGACCAGGCATTGCTTTCTAACGATAACGATAACGTGATTGTGATAGGAGGCCATCAGGGCAACGCAACGATCAGTTAAAACGTCACAGGAATCCGTGTTCTTTGCAGACGAGTGATCTACATGAGAAAACAATAAACCTTTGTGTAATAATTTGCAGCGTTTTTCCTTCTCATAGTACACAACATTAACGAGAACACCAAGAAACTCGGAGTGACATCATTCTACACTTCAACGTACAACCCGTACTACAACTGCAAATGTACTTGGACCTCAGTCCAATTAAATATACTTGAAGTTCATATGGTTACCATGTAAATCTCCATATTGTACTTAAGCTGGGTTCACATAGGAGCGTAATGTCCGTGAAGCGTAGGGCGCAATTGGATGCTATTGGCTGGAGCCAATTGATGGGGCGGGACTGATCTTTGCGGATGTCGACTTTTGGAGCAGAGTGTATCGTTTTGAAAAATTTGATATTTTACGAATTACGGACAAACTTTGGTAAAATTCGTAACAACCTCTCGTCATTTGTTCACAACACGTTTATTGACGAAACAACCCGAATCATTGTTTTGTTTGGAAACAATTGTGCGCAGAACGTACTGCGCGCTTCTGCGTAATATATCAGCCATGTGAATGATTTTACGCACTTTCTGCATTACGGGAAATATGTATAAAAGCGGCTACGTTTATCTGAATCTCAGTTATTTCTCATTCAGTAGGAATCTCTGTTTTTCCTTTATATTTTATTTTCAATCTACCGCTAAATTGAAATAACTCGATATTGACGGGATTCAATTTCTTGGGCAGCTGATGCCTCGGAAACTTTTTTATCTTTCAATTTAATTGACGTCAGTGGATGATGCTCGTTTTTACGAGGGCAGAGGAGGATGATGAAGTTTAATCCAATAACCAGCCTTCCCAATAATAGAGGCTATCAGCTGTGACCTGCGAGTCGGCGGCTCGCAGCTGGCATCCAATATCATAGTGTAGCAGATACGACCCCGACTTCTCAATTTCTAGAACGGATCAACTACCGACCCAAAGATCTTGAATATTAAAATACTCCCTGGACAACTCCTATTCAGACTATTGAAGATTCTTGAGGAATGGTCAATTAAAACAATCTCTTATTACCTAGCTCTACCTTCCTCGTATCCATAACCCAATTGTATAGATTGATGGTCCTAGTAGTGAATCTCAAAACATCGATCTCAAAATACCTTGGACTAACCTCATAGGGGACCATCTACACGTCAACCCGCACAATCTCTGAATATTGTTGGAGAACGTAGAAGTTATGCGCATGCGCATATGAGGTATGCGTTATTTTCTGCGCATGCGCACAAAATACTTTCAATTTGGGGGCCTTGATTTTAAAAGGAGACCATCTCCACCCCAACCCGCGTAATCCCAGAAAATTTCATCGAAATCGGATGGAAAATGTGGAAGACGCGTTCGCCATGCGCAGTGGCTACAATCAGTCCGGGGATGACGTTTTTCATAGGGGACCATCTACACGCCAACCCGCACAGTTCCTAAAAATTTCATCGAAATCGGATGAGAAATGTAGAAGTTAGGGCTGTGGCAAGGATTTCATGACAGACAGACACGGAACCAAAATTGTTCAGGAAGATCTGAAACGTAAAACGCGAGTGGAAATTTTGATTTTGGAGAATTTTTTTTTCAACCTTAAAAGTGAAAACAAAGCTTCCGCTACCTTGGTAGACTCGGAAACAAAAATATTATCAGTTTGATACTTTTCAACTACTAACCTACACATCAAAACACTGGCTACTTACTACTTATTATTATAATACCACTTTCGTGATACATACCTACTATAAATGAAGAATTTCAGATATTCTTAGTTACTATTCCCCACATACTACTTTCTTACTCATTTTTATACTTAGATGAGTGATTTAATATAAAATCTTACGATATAATTAAAATTATAAAATAAATATCATTCATTAATAAAACATAATGAGTTCATCTTGGTATAAAAATGTCTAAAAATTCTACTTTAAGTGGGAAATATTAACTCCATGGAATAACTACCTAAAATTCTTCATTTAAGGAATGTAAGAAGTAGTATTATTATGATAAGTAGTAATTTGTTGTGTAAGTTAGTAGGTGAATAAAAACAAAACTGAAAACATTTGTTCATTCGTATTTGTCCTTAGTCCTGACGATGACCAATAAATTGGTTGAAACGCCTAAAAGAAATGATTTTAATTGACCAACCCTCAAGAATCTCCAATAGTCTGATTATACCGAGTGATCGAGAAAGCTGAATATTATAACTCGTAATACATTCAATATGAATTAAAGGGTCAGTAAGATGAAGGTAAGCAACAACATTGCTCGACGCAGAAAACTGCTAGATAGATAGATAGATAGATCTTTATTCTTTGTCTACAAGGACATGAATGCGTCAATTAAATATAATAGGTAATTAAAATGCAATAGTAATGTAATAGTAGGTGCATATTATGAACAATGTTTTTTTAAAATGAGGAACTCGTGTGCTTTGTGGACCTCTAGCTTAGTGCTATGCGTGGACGCAGCCGGTCAGCCCGGCCGGACCCGGACCCACCCACCTTGACGACTCCCGTACATAGCTAATAGTGCTATTTAGCGAGAAATGAGTTTTTCTCCTAACGTTGGTAAATGGGGAGAGATTGTTTCCGGGTTTGTATTGTCGAGCATGTAAAAAAGTATTGAGGAAGTATTCAAGAAATTTATGGTTAAATCTACCGCCTGCTGTCCAGCGACCAGCTGAAACTTCCTGTGGAACAAAGCGATAGAGCAAAGCTAAGAAACAAGTCTGCTACAAGGTAGGATGTAGTTTTCACGCATTTTGAATCCACTAAAGGAGAGAAAACATTTTCTTGACAAAGAGAATGGAGGTGTGCGCTTCCATTGGGCTGACTGGATTGCCTCTTATCTTCTATGTGCTACTTCTAATTGCCACTTTGAAATGTAATTTTCCTCCACAGATTTATACAAAGGAATGGATATATTCTATATACGGATATAGTCTTTCATAACTGGGCTTTCTTGATTGCCTTTATTTGTCACACAAACTGAAAAAGCTACATTCCACTTCCATTTGGCAGACTGAGCTGATTTGAATGCCTCGCTGTTCTTCACACCAAAGCGTCCACCAACGAAGCTTTGTGGCACCCCCCTTGCACAGCCTTCGACGGAATAATTAGAATTGGAATAGCGAGAATTCTATAGAAAAATTGAAAAAGTTTCGTACTTGGGTGATCCCTAACTGGGTTGACTTGATTGTCTTGCCTAGCCAAACTGAGAACTCTATGAGCCACCCTCATTTGGCAAATTTTTAAGTAATTTGGCTGAGCTGAGTGAAGAGCTTTCCTTGCTCTTCACCACGAACTGAATATTATAATCGAGAACTAATTAATGTAAAATGGATATTATAACTGATAAAAATCGATATTCCACTAACATTTGGCCGATATGTTTTGGAAGTGGCACTTCCTATAGTGGGCTGACTTGATTGCTTTGTTCTTCATCCCAAAAAGCTATGTGCTACCCCCTTCGTTATCCTTTTTCGGTGTTATTTGACACGTAGAGATGGAAGATATCTTCATGGTATAGAGAAGTCTACAGAAACATGGAGGTGTTTGGTACTTCAGCCATTCCTAACTGGGCTGACTTGATTGCCTCGTTCTTCTTCGCCCCAAATCGAGAAATCGTGCCGCTGCGGTTCACGAAGTTCTCGCGACTTCCTGTCTTGTCCTGTTGAGTTCAGTTTTCCCCCACCAGAGCTGTCCTCTTCTGTTTTTTTGAGCTTTGTCGCCTCGTACTTGCGTCATTCTCAGTCGCAGACCGATAAATATTCCGCTTCGTGCACTTTGCTCACTTCTGCTTTCTGTTACGTGAGCTCCTTTGTTGATAAGTTCCAATTTTGGACTTATACGGGCGCTCAGCGCTCTCCCTACCCGAGGGCAGACATGGTTCAGTACTCTGTTATTCAATAGCTGGAGACACCCAACTAGGTACCTGCATTATCTGTCGTAAGTAGGTAGATCTTGGGAGGGATCGCGATAAGCTGCGAATAGTTTATTGAACAGAAGACCAATGATGAATAAGTAAAGGTACTAGGCCTAAAGGCAGAATTTTTTAAAAGTCAAAACTTCGAACAAGGAACATGAATAACGCGATATCGATAAAATAACTTTGGCAATTAGGCTGGAGTTCGAAATCAAACTTTTGCTAGTGCTGTTGAGTAACAAGACCTTCAAAGCTGGAATTCAAACTGAACCTCAATAGGAATTCCGATACTGAAGGAAGATGTGAAGACCCTCCCAAATCAGCTGAGTGAGCCTTCGTTGGTAGCTCTAAGTTTGAACCATGGCCTCTTCTTGGTAGAAATCCATCGAAATTATTATAAATATTAGTACAAATTGAATCGTATAAAATTATTTTTATTTCTCTACCAAAACGAGGAACGACGCCAAAACCTATTTGTAGAGGTCTCCCTTTCTTCAGGCCACTACTTCATGTTTATCAAGTTATAAACCATTCGTTTTGCTTATAACAAGATGTATCACATTCTCTTTTCTTTTCGGCTGTTAAAAGGTGGATGGGCATAACTTCGAGGACTCTGCAGGCAACTGTTCCAAAGGCACTCACAAAGCGAAGTGTACTGCAGCCTTGTGTTTTCGGTATTAAGCCACAACCAGTGCATCTGCCCATACTAGGGATGGGTATCGTTATAAAAGTATCGATAATTTGTATCGATACTGTATCGTATCCGAGTATCGATATCCCAAGTATCGTTGGGCATGAGTATCGATATTTTAAAATATCGAGTATCGATACTTTAGTGTCACAAACTATCAATATTATCCAATATTTTCAAAAAATAATAATTTTTTCAACAATTTTTATTCATTTTGGTTTATTATTTTCAATAATAAGCCTTTGGAATCGAGCAAGAAAAAAAATTTTAACCCCCCCCCCCCCTCAAAATTCGAAGTTTTACGTTTCAAGGTACGTAGAATATGAAAATCGAATAAAAAAATTTCCGTCCGTACGCGGCACTTTTCTTAGCAACACTGGACCGATTTGGTTCAAATTTGGTATGTGGTATGGTATTGTGAAGGTATGAAACCAGTATGGTGTGGTAGGTAGTACCTAGCTGGTAGGTAAAAAAATGTTGGTAGGTAAAAAAAATGTTGGTGGGTAAAAAACGCTGCAAATCATTGCTCAAAGGCTTCTTCACTCTTCAGATCACTGATCAGCTGAGTGAGCTCCGAAGCCATTTACAATCCTATTGAACGCAGGAAGCTGAAATTTGAGAGGGAAGGTCAAGGGAGACTACAGATGGTGGTAGGTGCTATTGATGGAGAACCAGTGATCTATACAGAAGGGTTATCTATACAGAAAATAATAAACCTTTGAGCAATGATTTGCAGCGTTTTTCACTATCAAGAGTCCAAGCAGGGCGATTTTCTCCTTGATTTAAACGTTATTTGTGTAACCAAAGAGTACTGACCCAAAAGCCTCTCTACTTTCTTCATTTTTTAACCATTATGTTGAATTTTCCGCGAGAGCTGTATCGACATTCGATATTTAGAAATATCGGAGCCAAAGTATCGATACCCAAAAATATCGGATAGTGCAGTATCGATACTAAAATATCGAGTATCGGGACAAAAGTATCGATATTTTGAAATATCGAGTATCGATACCCATCCCTAGCCCATACCGCAACTCCGTACAACTAGAGTGCACTACTGACATCAGCAAACGCCGCTCACAAGCTTGTTGTAAGCTTTAATTTGTTTCTCATTCCTGTACGAACACCTATGATTTTAAATACGGTATTGTCTTGAAATATGTAGTAGGTAAGTAATTTGGCAATCCAGCGACTGATGACGACAATTCAAGTATGTATCGTGGTTATATGTACATGTAGTTATACATGAGTCATACAAACATGTTATACACAAGAAAGCGATGTACCTCACCCACAATGCAGACTTTTTTGGTCATTGTTCTAAATCCTTCCACTTTATTTCACTCGAAAAGTTATTTCTGGATTTCCATAGCCAAGCTCCTTCAATAATTTCATATTTTTCGAAATATGTCAACCGCAAATCCCAGATTGTTTGAAAGGCTGGTGATACAGGGCGGGGCTTAAGGGGGAGCAGATGGTGCTGTCAGAGTGACAAGCTTGAGATTCGAGTAATAACGCTCGAAAACAGAAACGCTGTGGGGGTATCATCTGCTCCACAGAGCACAACTACTGCGCTCCATTGGGCTCCGACTCTCCTCTATTCTGGCGTTATGAAACCATAATATTATCGAGAAAGATGGAGCGAAAGACTTTGAAATCGCCTAACGATCGTGATAATAACGAAATATTCAAAGCTTCCATACGAAGTAATTTTCATCCACTAGACATACAAATTTAGTTGTATCAAGAAATTTTCGTGGTGCTGAATCCGAAAATTAAACTTACTCTGTTGCTTATAGCGTTGAATATTGCACTTTTAGATTGATAATAAAGAGCTTGTAATAAATACGTTACGAATCAAGGTAAGTACATCCACGCTTCACCCAAGTATGATACCAACTTACTCAAACTGCAATACGTTGTCAGGCTCAATACTTACTCAGGCTCTGGGGCCTGTCAACCGATACACCAACGGCTCACTTATTGTTGTTTTGAATTTACCTAGGTACCTACATATTATATTTTCTCTTGAAAATAAACCATTTATGAATGAGTAATTCAAAGCAAAAACCAAATTATTGTCTCTATCTTATCACTATCGAAGATCCACAAGTTTTTGTGTGTCTTTCAAAGTAGGAATTTTCACTCGCATTTCTCGTTTTGAACAAATTTGGTTTCCTGTCTGTCAGTCGGTCTATCCGTATGAGGTCGATAAATTACTTGTCCCGGGATATACGTAATAACCATGGATTTTGATGTAAATTTTAATGACTTTTTCAGGGTAGATGCGGGTCAAGCTCGAGATGTTACCCTGTGAATTTCATCAACATCCAACGAGAATTTTTTGTTTATTTATAGCATTATCTCAATGACAAGTTACTCTGCAAGGTAACTTGGTCTTCCTGGATAATTTTGATTCCGTGTGTGTGTCTGTCTGTCTTGGAATCCTTGTAACGGGCAAAACTTTACGAAGTTATTGGCCGATTTCGAAGATAATTTCAGGAGGTTGGCCTCGAGACGGTCCCCAATGAATTTCGTGAACGACGGACCAACACTGATTTCAAGTGAACATCAACTACTCCATTCATGGAGTGGATGGAAGACCGTAGCCTTGGACTAGCTACAGCAAAGACTGAGGTAGTCATCTGTACGCGTAAGTGCATACCTACCATCATCCCAATGCGGATTGCGAATGCCAAAATAACAACTAAACCAGCAGCCAGATATTTAGGAGTCATGTTGGACACCAAAATCACTTTTGGTGAACATATAAGAAGAACTGCAGATAGAGCAGCACAAAAAACAGTTGCTCTTTGTCACCTTATGAAGAACACCAACGGCCCTAGACCGTGCAATAGACTACTAATGATGACAGTCAATTTTCTTGTATGGAGCGGAGGTATGGGCAGACGCATTGAGTGTGGCATATATAAATTAATAGCTGTGCAGCGAAGAGGAGCCCTACGAATCGCCTGTGCTTACCGAACAGTATCAGAACCCGCTATCTTTGTCCTCACGAGTGTCATACCCATTCAGCTGATGGCTTCAGAGAGGAAAAGAATCTTTGAGAGGAGGAAACAGAGCCCGCATAGCCAAGGAAGAAAGGGAGCGCACAATGGCAAACTGGCAAGATATATGGACGGGAAAACATAGAGGAAGGTGGACTGCACGGCTGGTGCCAAACATTCAGGCGTGGATGGAAAGGAAACATGGAGAAGTGAACTTCTTCCTTACGCAGTTCTTTCCAGGAGATGGACTTTTTAATGCCTATTTGCATAAAATTGGGAAGGTATCTGCTTCTACACTATGTCTACACCGCCAGAACAAAGATGACGATGATGTGCTCCACACCTTCTTCAAATGCACCAAATGGGCGCCTGAAAGAAACCAGCTGATGGCAGACCTGGAGTTAGCTCCCCAGAGTTCAACACTAGAGGCTGTTGTCAGCAGGATGCTGGAAAGTGAAAGGAGCTGGACTGCTGTGGCGGAGTACACAGAAAGCATCCTGACAAGGACGATACTATTAGACAGAGAAAGAGAGAGGAGGGAGCATCTGGTCCGCCCCGTCACCCAGAACTGATTAAACGCCCCAGGACTCAGCCTGAAGTAATGTGTTAAACGGTTCAGGGCTAAGTTCCAACGTGGGAGAAAAGGAGGTGTTTTTTTAGTGGGTTTGAATCCCACACAACCGGAAGACGCGGCCCTTCCAGGTATCTTACGAGATCCAACTCCACCTGTGGATCTTGAAGATTTTCTCACCTGCCTGCCGGAAAAAAAACATCAACTACTCACCTTATGTTAGCTCGATTAGGCTCAAATTTAGAGGGCAGTTTGGGGGTGGGCCCTAGGAGAATTGATTTCATGATTCCATCAGTAGGAGCCGCTAAGCAAAAGTGAAAATCATCAAATCGCGTTACTGTTTGTTGATATCGAAAACCAGCAAATTGATCGTGAATATTATATTCGTATTGGTGATTTCATCGGTGATTTTGTTGAATAATAAGCACATTGACACCGACTAACCCTATAAAGTACACGTTATTTCATGTGAGGGAGGTATATTGCCCATCCAACTTGGCAGATGTTTGGTGTTCGCACGAAGTATTTCTTAGAGATTCCCCTGAATGAAATAACGTAGAAAATGACTCTCACTCTCATTCCATACCGGGATCTCCCAGTTTCGTCGAGAGAAACGACTCGATATTTCCTCGTCACTGTTCGTCATTGTCAACCATTCATTTCTACGCATAATGCTTTGAATATAATAAAGCTAAGAAATTAGTTTTACCTCGGGTGCGAAGTAGGCCTTTCCGGCGCAACTTTCACATTTCACATACTTACCCTCGATTTTTCAGAGATTTCTCTCATACAATGACTTTCATTCTGCTGCAAAAGCTCTTTGCATTCACGGATCTGCATGATTCCGAAAGTTCATAAATGGCTGTTCGTAATACAGCGTGTACACGGTAAGGTACGCAGTAATGAGGAATTTCAGCGAATTCTGTTTGCATTTTTCCTGAATAGTTAATGGTGTGGGATAGATGAAAATCGGGCTGATTTCGGAAAATAAGTCTCCTGTTATTTTTGGGAGACAATTAAAATTTTTGATTTCAAAACTAACCGGGAAAACGGACGTGAAGCGGGAACGCTCGCTGATTGGGCTGTTCGGATCGCCGTCTCCTCCCAGTGTTGCCCATTGGGACGACGAAATCGTGTTTTCTAAGAGAAAAGTTATCAAACAAAAACAGAGGAAACCCAATTTTCCCCATCTTGCTTTTTCTATTTTTTTCTTCAGTTTTTCGATTTCGAACTTTACTGTTTCGTGAAATTTTGCATCTGGGGACTATGGATTTCTCAATCTCAGCGCTTCAAGCGGCCATAAATGAACTATTCCAGGATGACGTCATTTTCCCGGTTTTTTTAAACATTCGTATTTTCTACACTGTTTTGTTTGTTCGTAAATTAGGAAGTTCGGGCTGAAAGTTTGCCTTAGGAGGTTTTTCGAGGTGCTGAATCCAATTTTGGGGTAAAAAATAGGAAATTCCGACATGGTGAAATTCCTCATTCTCCTCCGTAATCTACAACCAATGTGCAACAAAAATATTATCTCTTGAAGTTTTTATTTACTCGACTAAAAATCCAACTTTTAGTAACTTCTAAGATTGATTTATGTATTCGATCTTGTCTCAGTAGAACGGGCTTAACTTCCTCAATTATAGAATTAAATTTAAATTTGATTATACGTTGGAAACAGTGCTAAATTTCCTATCTTGTAAGTGTCAAATTAAATTTGTTACTTACATTGACATTTATTCAATTGGCAAAAAATCACTCTACAAAGCAAACTTGATGAACTTTTGAAAAAAAGGCTGAGTTTTAAAATATTCGCTAAACTACTGTAATCCAGCGTGTGATTACAAGCTCGTTGCCTAAAAAATGCGTCAGAATGTCAGCTTTCGAATGGTATATCAAAAAACAAATTAGGTATGGTAAAAATTGGTGGAGAAAATGGAGTTTGAATTAGAGGTGTGTCGGTATAGTTGTACCGATACTGTGGAACCGAGTATCAACTTGGAACGGTTCCATTCAGTGACAAAAACTCGACCCTTACCGGTCCAGTTCCACGGACCGATAAGATTTCTTGAAATGGCTCTGGACCGGGAAGGGATCTTTTGGACCAGTAAGGATGGAACTGGACCGATAAGATATCATGGAGAATGGCTCTGGACCGGGAAGGATTTTGGATCAGTAAGCATGGATCTTGTTCTCAGTTCAGTTCCATGTTGTACCTGGAAGCGCCCTTACTACTTCCGCGGACTGAGAATATAATAGTATCATGGAATGGCTCTTGAGCGGGAAGTGATATGAACTGGTTAGCATAGAAGTTGACTCCAGTATTATTGATTCATTATTGTCATGTTAAGTTCGTAAACTGCAACGTCATTATTCTTTCCTTGAATTGTTTGGTCACTATCATTTATAATGAATTGTCTCTTTTGTAACACTTGTTCAAATTCCTTCCTTTCAGCGAATTTTCAAGGAAAATTATGCTATTGTATTGCAAATTGAAATCATAAGCATGGAAAAAGGACGATAGGGATTTGACTGTCTGCTTCATCCATGTCATGAGAGTGGGATTTGACCGCTCAGTACCAGTAATGGAACTGTACCGGTAATTTGGAACGGTTACATCTTTGTCACTGTAACCGTTGGAACCGTTCCAGGGAAATACCTGGACCGACACACCCCTAGTTTGAATGAGAACTGTGAGTGTTTTTTTTAACACAGAATGTGTTTTTGCGATGACCTACCGAAAAAAAATCGTCACGAAAAAGCGACAGAAAAAACCGTTACGCGCCTTTTATAATGATTTTCACGTGCAACCAAGCCGTTGGTAAGGAAATAGAACTCCCGCAGTGTTCATTGCACAGAAATTGTTCACCATTCGTTGGAAAGCTCTCAATTTATATAGTATTTTTCTTGTAGTTACATATTTATTTATATAACATTTATAGGGTTTTAGACCAAATTAAATGTCTAACAATTATTTATTTTATTATTGCCAAAGACTCCACATTTATTATTGTTGTTTTTTATTTAACGGATGACTAGCATCGCAAAAACACATTCTGTGTTCCTATGATTTCATACAGAGTATGGAAAAGAAATAAACCGGGGGGTGCAGGGGGGCGGAGCCCCCCGCCGAGGCGCAAAGCGCCGAGTTTTTTTAAGGAAATGAGAGTTCCAACATGAAACGCTAGGGATATGGGAGTAATGATTTTCGTAGGAGACCATCTACTCGCAATTAAAACAATCCTACAAAATGTCACCGAATTCGGATGAAAAATGTAGGTGTTATATCTGTTACAAGGATTTTGCGTTTGCGCAAGTGCAGAGGCTACTGTAAATTTGGGGCTCAGGATTTTCACAGGGGACCAATCCGTATGATCCCTGAAAATATCACAGAAATCTGAAGGAAAATGTAGAAGTAACTACTGTTATTAGGAAATACATGTTGCGCATGCGCAGAGGCTATCATCATTCTGGGGGCAATGATTTTCATAGGGGACCATCAACACCCTAATCCGTATGGTCCCTGAAAATTTCATCGAAATAGGATGAAAACTGTGCAAGTTATGACTGTTAGGTTTGTGCATGCGCAGTGGGTATCAGTCTGGTGGCAATGATATTCATAGGGGACCATCCACACGCCAACCCTCACAATCCCTGAAAATTTCATCAAAATCGGATGAGAAATGCAGAAGTTATGGCTGCGGCAATTATTTCATGACAGACACACTTACAGACAGACTCGGAACCAAAATCGTTCAGGAAGGTCTAAAACGTAAAACGCGAGTGGAAATTTTGATTTTGAAGAACATTTTTTTTCAACCTTGAAGAGTGAAAACAAAGCTTCCGCTCCCTCCGTAGACTCGAAAGCAAAATCGGATTTTGAGTTGAATACGTAAGAAACCGGAGTTGAGTTTTGATTTTGATTACCTTCATGTTAGTACTTTGATTATTGCTTCCGAGTCTACCAAGGTAGCGGAAGCTTGTATTCACTTTTCAAGGTTGAAAAAAAAAGTTCTCCAAAATCGAAATGTCCACTCGCGTTTTACGTTTTAGACCTTCCTGAACAATTTTGGTTCCGTGTCAGTCTGTCTGTCACGAAATCCTTGTCACAGCCACAACTTCTACAATTCTCATCCGATTTTGATGAAATTTTCAGGGATTGTGCGGGTTTGAGTTTAGATGGTCCCTGTGAAAATCATCACCCCCGGACTGATAGTAGCCGCTGCGCATGCGCAAACGTGAATTCCTTGTAACAGCCATAACTTCCACATTTTTCATCCGATTTCGATGAAAATTTTCAGGATTGTTCAGATTAGCGTGTAGATGGTCCCCTATGAGGTAGTGGAAGGTACTTAGAGATTGAAATTTTGAGATCAACTACTATGCATCGGATCATCTATACAATCGGGTTATGGATACGAGGAAGCTATGTGCACCCACTTGGCATTTTCATATATATTTGATATTTTGTTATTCTGATGTCAATAAAAATGCGACAACATGTTAATGATTTCTTTGTGGAAATGGTGTGATTTAGTGTGCAGGCGGTGACTCTTGCTAGCCTATTAGCTGGCCATATTATTGTATTCTATGCCATTGTATTGTGAATCTATGGATATGCTCCATTATAAATTTTCATTTCATTTCGTTATTTTCAAACTTTATAAAGCACTTTTTCTTGCAAATTAGTTGTAGATTATGTGGGTGAAGAACTGCGCACCTTATCGAGTACACCCTGTGAAGAAAATTTGTGGGCAGTAAATAAATTATATGATGTAATTTAGGTTATTCATTGTTAAGTAATAGTAAGGTTGTACTTGTTGTGAAAACACAATACTGTGTTCGGGATAGAATATAAGTTGTCTTACGAGTAAAAACCCAAAAGAAGTCATTCAGAAAACCACCAAGTGATTGAATATTCGAAACAAGATTGATTATTCCATATTGGGTCTCAGCTGCAGCTCGACCCTCCACTTTGTCCCCTTAGAGTATTCTATACGAGAAAGCTATGTGCCACACACACTTGTCAGACTTTTTTTCCCCTGAGTCATCTATATGAAGAAGCTATGTGCCGTAACTGAAAGTTTGCACATCTTGAGTAAAATTCCGACAGAAGTGTTTTTGCAATCGATTCAGTCAGGCATTCAACAAACACAGTCTGACGTACGACTTGGAAATAGTCGGTGGAAACGACCGGAAACTTGAATTAGATAAATCGTCGAGATTCCCTGACGTATTGACATTCCTACAAATACCCCATTTCCACCAGAACACGGTGAAGTGACAACAAAATGCAACATAATAATATATAGCTTGATTTGTATGTTGTGTACAGAGTTGGAGTCGTCCGATCGGTAGATTGCGCCCTTGACGCATATAGAATTGAACCAATCTCATCAAAGGACTCGTCAAGTTGACAATAGGTGGGGAAGACGGGGGTGGAGGGTCCCATCTAACTTGTATTGAACAGAAAATCCAATGTTTGCTCCGACCCTGCAATAAAGGTTTTCTATCGCTGTTTTTTTTCCTTCAAGTCAAATATTTACAGAGCCCCAACGGCTATCTGCCCTTGATCGGACTTGATAGGGAAGTGTCGTAATAAAGAGGCTCAGGGGCGGGGATTTCGATTTTGAGTAATGATCGCCTTTATGGCCTTGATCCGTCTACTTTCCAGGAATTATTTCTTCCGAGTCCACAAAGGTAACGTAAGTTTTAAACTTACTTTTGGAAAGTGGAAAATCTACCCTACAACATCAAAATTTCCTCTAGAATTTTGGGTTTTAGACCTGCTTGAACAAATTTGGCTTCAGGGTCACCACAATAACAAGATGTCAAGACGCATTTGGTAATCTTCAAGTTTTGACATCAGTCGGTCGCCGTTAGTATTTATCTCCAGAACCGGCACTCAAAGTTGAAAAGTTGTACCTAAATTTGAAATTTTCTAGTATTTTAGAAATTCATTATTAGGAACATCTACCTAGAGAATTGAAAACTAACAGATTGTCACTGGAATCATCAAAATCAAACAATAATTGCAGGCGAAATGTGGGGAAAACCGTTTATTCATTATAGTTTTTCCTAACGTTTTTTTCGCCAGCAATTATTGCTCAATTTTGATGATTCCAGAGGCAATCTTTTAGTTTTTTAATTCCCTAGGTAGATGCACTAATGAATTTCGAAAATCCTTGAAAATTTCAAATTTAAGTACAATTTTTAAACTTTGAGCGCCGGTTATTGAGAGAAATACTAACCCGGAACGAGGAGCGAACGGCGACTGACTGAGACCTCCTTGAGTACGTAAGTTTTTCATGACATTTCACATGTAATCTGAATGCTACAAAAAAGTCCGTTAAGTGGGTGCGGCACATAGCTCCCTAGTAGCCATAACCCGATTGTATAGATGATCCGGTGCATAGTATAAACCTAATTCATACTACACATTGCACTACACACAAAGGGGACCATCTGCACGCCAACCTGCACGTGTTATGAACCAAGTTTGTGGGTGAAGGAAGCAAATGCCTGGTTTCATTGGGAAGTACACGAAAATAACAGATTTTTGCATCCCATTGGGGAGAAAATGCAGTAATTATATTTGACAAAGATATTTTTGTCAGCTGCCATTTTTGCCTAATTCTGTTTCTTTTTAGTGTTTTATATATTGAAGAATGATTTTTCAACTGTGCAGTGCGGAATAATGACATCGTGAATTCACTCGTCCGGCCGCACTGCAAGGCGTTTAACCACAAAAACCGCAGTGGTCCCACCTACGTCACTTGGGATTAGGTCAATGAGTTGGGTATGACTCATCAGCTATTTTTTGTCCTTCTACCTTCCTTGGGCCTCTGAATCACTCCTGCATGTATTTTGAGGTTTGAAGCATCACCTAATCAAAACACTCCATATCTGTCTCACAGCCTGCAGATAGCCCATAGGTGTACCAAGGCCAAGGCCCAAAAGTTGGTACTGTTTGGGTGAATTTATTCTGATTTCATGAAATACCAACTGACTAAGAGTAATGAGAAATTTTGTAAGCATAAGAAGAATATTTATAATTGTGGGTATATTCAAGGCTATAATAATATTGCTGTCAGTTTTCGAGAGATTGCTCATCAAAGTTACTAGGTCTATTATAAAAACCCTGTTTGTACCTACTTCATTCTCAACCTACTATGCATTGCATCCTAAAGCTCTATCAACATCCACCTTCCAAAAACCGTGATTTTTACCATACTCCGCACATTAGTAACCTAATATCCTACTCTTCTCGCACAAAATTCAAATTTTTTAACAACCTATCATTATTTTACAATGCTGATGTATTTTTCTTGCAATAGTCCATCTTATTACCATAGAAAATATCGTGTACCAAGGCACAAAATTCAATACTATCTGGGTGAATTTATTCTGATTTCATAAATTACCAACTGACTAAGAGCAAAGCGCCTTTCATCATTTGTAAATGCGCCAAATTTGTAAAAGTGGTTGTGGATATAATCAAAGCTATAAGATGAGAGCTATGAGATATTTTGAGAGATTGCTCACCAAAGTTACTAAGTCTATTATAAAAACTCTGTTTGAACTTACTTCTTTCTCAACCTACTATGCATTGGATCCTAAAATTCCATCAACATCCAACTTCCAAAACCCGTCATTTACATACTCCGCACATTAGTAACCTAATAATATGCGCCTCTTTTCGCACAAAACTCATTTTTCGACAAACTGCCATTACTTTACAAGACGTATTTTACAAGTATTTTTCTTGCAATAGTTCATCTTTTCACCATAGAAAAGTTTTCGATCATCTACCTTCTTTTTGTGCGCTCCATGGTGCTGATTCTACATCCATGCAAAATGCTGCCGTGATTAATTTTTCATAGCTGGATGTGTTATACTAAATTAAATTATGTAAATTAAAAATCAAGTATTATTTTCAAGTTTTTCAAGTATTTTATTATTTTCTGCGCTCAACTACCGTATTCTCATACTTCACCGTGCACAGACACAAAAGTGTGGGATGTGGGTGGCAGATATCTTCTGTGTGCACTTCTCTTTCTACTTTTCTTCCAAATAGGTGAATATCAAGGTTTTTTTTCTGAATTTACGTTCATCCAATGTGCAACCGAAATCGATATTTTTCGCGCTATAGACGACTGCTCGCCGTTTTGCCGATTCGTAGACGAATCATCGGGAACAAAGGAGAAGACGAAGAAGAAGAGGCGGGTGATGACCGGAACAAATCCGTTCGCTCCGCCCCCGTCTCGCCACCGCACGGGGTCATCAGCCAATTTTCGTACGAAGATCCGCAAGTCAGAGAGCAGACTTCGTGACGTCAGAATTTTGTATCAAACACTTTTTGCACTTCTATTAAACAGAATTACAAATTTTGTAGTTTGAGACTGGCTTGCATGTGAAAAAGTTCAATTCGGTGGAGTTGATGAGCTTATTTTCAAACAACCGTAAAAACAGAGTTTCTTCATTACTTCAAATTCTTTTTTCTCGAATTTTCAAGGAAAATGAAGCTATTGCGATAGAATCAAAATTTGCAGCATTGGTGAAGTCTGGCCGATCCCGTGCGAATTTTCCGAGATAGATCTGAGAGTCGATTTCATTTCAACTAACGAACAGGTTTCTACGCGTTCTAGACGTTCAATAACCGGTAATTATAATCCTGACATTGAAAATTGAGAAAACCATGATAGACTAAAATCGATTTTGAAAATATACCAATAAATTCACCAGAGGTTTACCAAGACGTCATGTAACCACCGCCGAATTTAGTATATTATTACTCGATCTGAATAAGATAGATAATCTATAGGCGTCCTTATAAACTTCATCCACGAGATAGAGAATTAGTACCTACGCGAATATATTAAAGAAATTTTAAACGCAGGTATCATAGAGTGCTTATTCTTCGCCTATTTTTTTAGTACCTAGGTAAACTATGATTAAGCGCAGATATTCGTGGATACCTACCCTATTCCTTTAATTCATGATGAAGTTTCAAGGTAAGCAATAAGTCATTAGATACAGGTGCTATCCCTGTACGGGAAGATAACCGAGAAATATTAGCATTTTCCACTCCGGATGACCACTATCAGTATACTGCACATGCCATTTGGGGTGAGGAACGAGGAATTTTACCAAAGAGCAACAAATTGAAGGTGAACTAGGAGACATTACTCATGGCTTTTGTCTGGTGCACTTACACGATTAATTACTAATTAGTAGAAATAAGGAGGCTGCATTCACTTGATTATAAATAGTGCAGGAAACACTATCAAAAGCAGGGTTTTCTCTGAATCCAGATATACGTAGCTCGAGATCGACTTCATACTTCGGCTTCAAGATACAGGTCGTAAAATATTTACGTCCAGATAATGATATGATGGACCGTACAGCATTAAAATCATTTTTAGGATTGTGTTCATATTTTAGATACCTATTTCATTTTAAGAAAACTTTATGAGCTAACCTGTATCAAAAATCCTTTAATTTGCACCCCTCTACTCGCCTGCAAGAATACAGCTTTGCCATTGTCACTACCTACCAACCATATTTTTGCTTTAATCAAGTTTATCATGAATAGGTACGTTTCACACTCAATTCGGAGAAATAAAGAATTGTGGAATATGGAAATTCCATTACTCGTTGCTAAGGATGCAAAACTGACTGCAACAACTCCAAGAAACGAACAGCGATCGCATTTTGGTCAGATAAAATTTAAACGGAGGTTAGGCCACTTTTGCGATTCACACTCGTGTTTCTGATTTATCGTAAGTCCAACACATAAGTTCTCTTACGGAGCGAACAGTTTGTCCTACAGAGCTCCGGGTGGTCTCTAAAAATGCAATACTACTTCAAATTGATGAACAAACAATACCTTCATATCAAAAGTTTTTGAGTTAGGGCGTTTTCAAAATTTCAGCCCTTATTTTAAAACCCTTAGAAATGATTTACATAAACCAAAGCACAACTAGACCCCAAATGGAGCCCATACCAAATTTAATCAAAATCGGTTTATGGGAACTAAGGAAAGTGCTGCGTACGGCGGACAGACGGAAAATTTGTTATTTGATTTTCGGATTCTACATACCTTGAAACGTACCGTCAAACTTTACCCCACCAGAGGTAACTTTACCCCAAAAAGTGAGAATCTTCGAATATGACGTAAGCGTGGTAGAACTTAGATAAAAGTTAGCTATTGTGTTTTTGTTATTCTCCACATCCCAGAGAATCGATGCGGCTTGCGATGGCGCCTTTATCCATGTTATCAGCTGTTATCAGTCATGGTTTCCTGTTCAGCTGTTTTTGTCCTGTTTCTCGTGCTCCAAAATTTCTTCCATATCAGGTGTTAGGAGTGGATTTACCAGGCAAGCCCTCATCATATCACTTTCAATATCTTATTTTGAACAAAATACACTAATCAAATTCTCAAAAAAGTGTTTTCTTAGTTATGCCTTTGTTTACCAAAAATTTGATGGTAACTTTACTCCAAAAACCGGGTATCTTTACTCCACAGTAAAGGTTAGGGTAGCCTCACTCATATTTTTCTTATTTAATCTCGAAAAGTATTTGAGTTTTATAATTTTCGCAGCGTTGAATGAAAGGTTTCTAGTGTATCTCATGTTGCAGAAGTAAGAGATGGGGAAAAGAAATGAGAAAAAGCTTGGTACGCGCCCCTACCGAAACTTTACAACTGAACACCTGCATTATGATATGAATATAAACGTGCTTTGGTCTCATAAGTTGTGACTTACAATATTACTTACTGGTGGGTTAACTTTGAAATTTACCATTGCAATTCATTTGAAAGTTATCGAATGTGAAACAGACTTATGAAGAATAGCGTTAATCCGATTTTTTTTCTTACACTATTAGAGAAAATAAGTGGGGGGAGCGTAGTTACTTGGACACCCTGTATACTGGAAGACTGAAATTGTGATCTCTTAACCAGAAATATTGCATTTCAAGCAAATTCGTTGAAATAAATGATCATAGGAATTTATATTTTTCTTAGGTATAACTTGTATTTTTCATGCTAAAAAGTTCAATTTTTCAGAATATATTTTATAATAATATTATAAATACTTGATATTATCAAGTATTTCTGGGGTAATGAATTCAATCCCGACTAGTAACATTGCACCACTGCCCGTTTCTGTAGCGATAACCGTGAGTTTTTCAGAGTGGAGTAAAGATAGACGCACTCGTAGGTAACTTTACTCCACATTTAAACAATTAAATAGGGGGGTTACAATTATCTGATCAATGAGCTCGACCACTCAAAATGTTCAGGAAGCCCTGAAGATCAATTCACTTATTAAAAAAATCAATTTAACCCATTTCGAGTGGGAGAAATTGTATTAGGAAATGTTTTGGAGTAAATCTTGGGGTAAAGTTTGACGGCTTTACGGTACTAGACCAACAAACTTTGAGGGGGTTAAGAAAACAATTTTTTTTGGTCGATTGCAAAGGTTGAAAATAATAGATTAATTTTAGAAGTCACACGTATGTTTTTATGACGTAGAGGCCACAGTGGGGTCAAAAGGACCCCAATACCAAAAAGTTATATAATTTCCTCGAGGACCAATTATGAAATGCTTTTTGAGCGTGAAAAAATCAAACTACAACTTCATAGCACTACTGAGCGAACTACGGCCTCAGGTGGATTACCAACATAATTTACAAAAACTGTAGTACAGCGGGGAAAATTTTTTTCCGAAAAACATGCTCCAAAAATGGAAAGGTGGGGTCCCTGGGGATCCCAGTGTGACCTCCTAGGGTTGAAAAAGGACTCTGATCTACGTTCTGATCTACATGCTATAAAATTTATAGGCGCAAAAACAGTTTCCGAAACTTGCAAGTAGCCATAGGCAGGTAGCGACGGAAAACCCTTCAAGACAATACGCAGAAGAGAAGGAAGACTTTGTCCCGACGATCGAGATAATCCCCAAGCGGGTAGAAGCGGGTACCTACCGAGAAATATGTCATCCAGTAAAAGACTTGACCTGGCGAAAAACGCACAAATGGAATTACTTGGTCAGAATAACCGATTGGCACAAAATTCTTTCAAAACCATGTATACCTACAGTTGACATCCTATACAAACAAAAATGACTTTCTATTATCAATGATTATAGATGATCTGATCAGTAGGTACTTGGTTTGCCGAAATCTCTGTAACTACGAGAGGAATCAGGTTTCCTCTCCAGCAGGATACCATTATAGTTAATCATGACTCCCTCAGGTAGAAATAATTTAGCCGGGTTAAAGCAATCATGTAATAAATTTGGTTCTTTATTCTAGCCAAATTTCCAACCTATGGTTGTAAAAAAATAAATTGACAATGGCAAAGCTGTGATCTTTGAGAAGAGTGATCTATACAGGAAAATAACAACCCTTTGTGTCATAGCGTTTTACGAAGGGACCGTAATAACTGACAGTCGGGCCGTGTAGGGAGCAAGATTCAATACGGCGTCAATTTCTTCCCAATTTATTTCTCTAGATGTGAAGGCTAAACATACACCAAATATTATTAGGTATATTATAATGAAGGCAATTATACATTTCCATTTCAATTATCAAAATAACAGGTTTACCAAAAAATCTATTTTTAGGTCCTTTGCTGCAAAAATCATTAGGTAACTTATGCACCATTTTATTGATTATTTCTGAAGGGAAGAAGTCAAAAGCAGGATTGTTCACAGCCATGTACGTCGGTCTCCAAAAAGAGAAAGTCCTAAAAAAATCGAGATATTAAAACACTGCAAATCATTGCCCAAAAGTTTATTATTTTCTGTATAGATTCTCGAACAATAGTACCTACCACCATCTGTATTCTCCCTTGACCTTCCCTCTCAAATTCCGGCTTCCTTAGAAGTGACTGACATCAACCAAAATCTTCGCGGCACAACTAGACCCCAAATGGAGCCCATATACCAAATTTGAACCAAATCGGTCCAGTGTTGCTAAGAAAAGTGCTGCGTACGGACGGAAATTTTTTTTATTCGATTTTCGGATTCTACGTAGGTACCTTGAAACGTAAAACATCAAATTTTGAGGGGGGTTAAAATTTATTTTTCTTGCTCGATTCCAAAGGCTTATTATTGAAAATAATAAACCAAAAAGCAAGTACTTATACAAAATTATAACAATCTAACGGGAAATGATTCTGCTGCTACCTACCAACATGGAAGAGGATCTCCAAACACCCGTCAACATGGAGCAAGACACCGATGGAGGTACTGAAGCATCCATGCTTAGCCCGACGCATCTGCGTCTCGACGTCCCGGTCGTCGCCTCCGTTTGAACTGGAACACCTCCGCTCTTCACGAATTTTATTTGATTGATGTTTGCAAATACGAATTTCTATACAAACGTCTTGCTGAACGATATGCTGGAGGTATGTGAAGTTACCATACTATGATGTATCCCAAAAATCTCGTACAGTCACTTGGTTGGTATTTTTAAAATTACATTGAAGCTCGGACCTAAAAGTCGACATTTTTTAGCACCATAGACCATAAAATATACCAAGTAGGTAATTACTTTTTGAATAATGACTTGATCAATAATGACAACCTACTTATATTCGTTGTAGGTACCCAAAAAATGGAGCCGAGTAGGTAGGTATTCTGAGTTCATGGAGCTACTCGTCTCCATGAATATGGACGACTTCATCTTAAAAAAAACCCTGAGATCATACAGTATGACGGTAAGGTATTAAGAAAACAAAACAACATACGTGGATGTACTCTTATAAGTTTGGGGTGACGAGGAGAGTATTTTTTTTTTTAAACCAAGGTGTTTATAGAGTAATTTTAACTATGCGTGCTATGTGGCACAAGGCTGACTACTTTGCCATATAGCTAATATTCCGATTTTCTTAACCAAAGCTTTGAAGATTTCTTCGAAAATTCACTCATTAACTCATACTGCATGAATGGACTTTTTCATTTGATTGGAGCTCTTTCAATACTGAGGACATTCCTATCTTGTGCTCAATACTACAATATTATGGTATATTCCGAACCAAAGCTAAATTTTCTATCGGAATATCTTGCACTTTATAAAGTGAAAGCTGCACGAATGGTACCTACTTCTTCGTTTCTCTTCAGCGCATGTTATCAAGTTGGTCACAAGGCTTTCGCTACGATCCAGCCAAAAGACTAAAAATAATTTTATGGAGCCTACTTCTAATAACGGCGGCCGATGAAGAGAATTTTAATTGGTAAGCGTAACTAACGCAAGGATTTCGTGACCTCGGAATGACGCCCTAAAAATAAGGATGGTAAAGTATTTTGGGAACAGACGGTCCCTTCGAGCTAATTAACTACGTTGACGAGGATAAACCAACGGCCTTGCCCTAAATTTACGCTGCTATCTCGAGGCGTGTGGCAACTGAGCCCCAAGGTAGGTATTGTCCACGATTTCCCACAGTGATGGAAGGTCGTAACTCCATCAATTCTAAAATGTAGGAAATCCAAAAAAAAAAACTCGGCTTCGCCCCCTGCACCCCCGGATGATTTCCGCTTAGAGCCTAATGGCTAAAATGTGACACCTTGAAATGGTTTTTGCTCCCTCTCCCTCTTTATCTTACTTTCACTGTAATATTTAAGATATCTCCTTATTCATAATAACATCAAGTTGTCAAGCATATTTGTCGTCAAGCATATGATAAATCATAGCGCTACTTTCCTGTCGCTTTTTACTGTCGATTTTTCCTGTCGTTTTTCGGCGGGGGGTCCCATCGCTAAAACCTTTTCAAGGTTAAAACTCAAAATTTTAGGTAGTTAGGAAAAGTTTTAGGCAAAATTTTGAATTGGTGTTTAAGTAAAATCACGATAGAGCCAGCGCGTACGGAGCTGTTTGTCCGATGTTGGCTAAATTGATGGGGAATCGTCTCGAGGTAAACCATCATAAACCCTGAAAATTGCATCAAAATCTATTGATTTACCAAAACGTAAACTATGATTTCGAGTTGTTACGACTTAAACAAGGATTGACCATAGACAAACATTGCTCAAATGAAACGCAAAATTGGGTGGAAATTATGATTTTGGAACCCAAATTTGATTGAACTGCTGCGCAAATAAAAAGCTTCCTTATCGCTAGCTAGTAAAGAAGCATTAACCCCGAATTTCTTGTTAGAAATTAAATCTATAATCGAACTTTGAAAAGTTTTGCCAACTGTGTTTCCTATATCACAAGAATACGGGATATTGATCGGAAAGTGAATGACTTTTTCCCTTCATAACCATGATGAATAAAAGTCTACATTCTGACTGATTTCTGTTCAAAACCGGAAACCAAACTGCTCAATAAGAAGTAAAATATCAGCTATTACCAATTCGTATTGTTTGTTAATAAGGACTCGAACAATAGTGGTAATTTAATGATGAATCTTAATTATTATTTACATTATACTTTACCAACTATTTAAATACCTATTATGTTTTGTAGCCTGAGAATCAATTGACCAGCCAAAGGCTGAGGGATCAAGGCGAGTTACGACGCTGTGAGGCAATCTTCGCTAAACATCTACATAACGACAAGCAACCTGTTGGCAAGAGAATGTTCTCAATATTCGTGAGGAATTTTCATTCAATTGATAATCATTCTCAATGGATCATCGAAAAACCACTGCGCAGTAACAAGTGACTCTTAAGTAATTTTATTATTTTTTAAAAACATTTTAGGATTATACAGTATAGAATAGGTTCGAGAAGGTCCCTCTTGAATTTTATCGTCTCCGTCTTGATGTACAATCGCGTAATAGGTAACTACGAAGAAGCTATGGATGGCGTTCTACTACCAAGATAGAAGAGGTAAAGTAAAATCAGGTAGGTAGGTAGAGTGAAGGTTCTCTAGAGTAAACCAACAAATTTCGATGATTTCAACATTCATTCTCCACTTTTTCGAACAATCGGAGGTGAAAACCAGCCTTTGAAGTGGTTGTTTCTCTCGAGCAAACCAACAAGTTTCGATGATTTCAACATCCATTCTCCACTTTTTCGAACAATCGGAGGTGAAAACCAGCCTTTGAAGTGGTTGCTTCTCTCGAGCAAACCAACAAGTTTCGATGATTTCAACATCCATTCTCCACTTTTTCGAACAATCGGAGTTGAAAACCAGCCTTTGAAGTGGTTGTTTCTGTCGAGCAAACCAACTAGTTTCGATGATTTCAAAATCCATTCTCCACTTTTTCGAACAATCGGAGGTGAAAACCAGCCTTTGAAGTGGTTGTTTCTCTCGAGCAAACCAACTAGTTTCGATGATTTCAAAATCCATTCTCCACTTTTTCGAACAATCGGAGGTGAAAACCAGCCTTTGAAGTGGTTGTTTCTCTCGAGCAAACCAACTAGTATCGATGATTTCAAAATCCATCCTTCACTTTTTCGAACAATCGGAGGTGAAAACCAGCCTTTGAAGTGGTTGTTTCTCTCGAGCAAACCAACTAGTTTCGATGATTTCAAAATCCATTCTCCACTTTTTCGAACAATCGGAGGTGAAAACCAGCCTTTGAAGTGGTTGTTTCTCTCGAGTAAACCAACTAGTTTCGATGATTTCAAAATCCATTCTCCACTTTTTCGAACAATCGGAGGTGAAAACCAGCCTTTGAAGTGGTTGTTTCTCTCGAGCAAACCAACTAGTTACGATGATTTCAAAATCCATTCTCCACTTTTTCGAACAATCGGTGGTGAAAACCAGCCTTTGAAGTGGTTGTTTCTCTCGAGCAAACCAACTAGTTACGATGATTTCAAAATCCATTCTCCACTTTTTCGAACAATCGGAGGTGAAAACCAGCCTTTGAAGTGGTTGTTTCTCTCGAGTAAACCAACTAGTTTCGATGATTTCAAAATCCATTCTCCACTTTTTCGAACAATCGGAGGTGAAAACCAGCCTTTGAAGTGGTTGTTTCTCTCGAGCAAACCAACTAGTTTCGATGATTTCAAAATCCATTCTCCACTTTTTCGAACAATCGGTGGTGAAAACCAGCCTTTGAAGTGGTTGTTTCTCTCGAGCAAACCAGCAAGTTTCGATGATTTCAAAATTCATTCTCCACTTTTTCGAACAATCGGAAGTGAAAACCAGCCTTTGAAGTGGTTGTTTCTCTCGAGCAAACCAACTAGTTTCGATGATTTCAACATCCATTCTCCACTTTTTGGAACAATCGGAGGTGAAAACCAGCCTTTGAAGTGGTTGTTTCTCTCGAGCAAACCAACTAGTTTCGATGATTTCAAAATCCATTCTCCACTTTTTCGAACAATCGGAGGTGAAAACCAGCCTTTGAAGTGGTTGTTTCTCTCGAGCAAACCAACAAGTTTCGATGATTTCAAAATCCATTCTCCACTTTTTCGAACAATCGGAGGTGAAAACCAGCCTTTGAAGTGGTTGTTTCTCTCGAGCAAACCAACTAGTTTCGATGATTTCAACATCCATTCTCCACTTTTTGGAACAATCGGTGGTGAAAACCAGCCTTTGAAGTGGTTGTTTCTCTCGAGCAAACCAACTAGTTTCGATGATTTCAAAATCCATTCTCCACTTTTTCGAACAATCGGTGGTGAAAACCAGCCTTTGAAGTGGTTGTTTCTCTCGAGCAAACCAACTAGTTTCGATGATTTCAAAATCCATTCTCCACTTTTTCGAACAATCGGAGGTGAAAACCAGCCTTCGAAATGGTTGTTTCTCTCGAGCAAACCAACAAGTTTCGATGATTTCAACATTCATTCTCCACTTTTTCGAACAATCGGAGGTGAAAACCAGCCTTTGAAGTGGTTGTTTCTCTCGAGCAAACCAACAAGTTTCGATGATTTCAACATCCATTCTCCACTTTTTCGAACAATCGGAGGTAAAAACCAGCCTTTGAAGTGGTTGTTTCTCTCGAGCAAACCAACTAGTTTCGATGATTTCAACATTCATTCTCCACTTTTTCGAACAATCGGAGGTGAAAACCAGCCTTCGAAATGGTTGTTTCTCTCGAATGCACCAACAAATTTCTATGATTTCAACATTCATTCTCCACTTTTTCGAACAATCGGAGGTGAAAACCAGCCTTTGAAGTGGTTGTTTCTCTCGAGCAAACCAACTAGTTTCGATGATTTCAAAATCCATTCTCCACTTTTTCGAACAATCGGAGTTGAAAACCAGCCTTTGAAGTGGTTGTTTCTCTCGAGCAAACCAGCAAGTTTCGATGATTTCAACATCCATTCTCCACTTTTTCGAACAATCGGAGGTGAAAACCAGCCTTTGAAGTGGTTGTTTCTCTCGAGCAAACCAACTAGTTACGATAATTTCAAAATTCATTCTCCACTTTTTCGAACAATCGGAGTTGAAAACCAGCCTTTGAAGTGGTTGTTTCTCTCGAGCAAACCAGCAAGTTTCGATGATTTCAACATCCATTCTCCACTTTTTCGAACAATCGGAGGTGAAATCCAGCCTTTGAAGTGGTTGTTTCTCTCGAGCAAACAAACTAGTTTCGATGATTTCAAAATCCATTCTCCACTTTTTCGAACAATCGGAGGTGAAAACCAGCCTTTGAAGTGGTTGTTTCTCTCGAGCAAACCAACTAGTTTCGATGATTTCAAAATCCATTCTCCACTTTTTCGAACAATCGGTGGTGAAAACCAGCCTTTGAAGTGGTTGTTTCTCTCGAGCAAACCAACTAGTTTCGATGATTTCAAAATCCATTCTCCACTTTTTCGAACAATCGGTGGTGAAAACCAGCCTTTGAAGTGGTTGTTTCTCTCGAGCAAACCAACTAGTTTCGATGATTTCAAAATCCATTCTCCACTTTTTCGAACAATCGGTGGTGAAAACCAGCCTTTGAAGTGGTTGTTTCTCTCGAGCAAACCAACTAGTTTCGATGATTTCAAAATCCATTCTCCACTTTTTCGAACAATCGGTGGTGAAAACCAGCCTTTGAAGTGGTTGTTTCTCTCGAGCAAACCAACTAGTTTCGATGATTTCAAAATCCATTCTCCACTTTTTCGAACAATCGGAGGTGAAAACCAGCCTTCGAAATGGTTGTTTCTCTCGAGCAAACCAACAAGTTTCGATGATTTCAACATTCATTCTCCACTTTTTCGAACAATCGGAGGTGAAAACCAGCCTTTGAAGTGGTTGTTTCTCTCGAGCAAACCAACAAGTTTCGATGATTTCAACATCCATTCTCCACTTTTTCGAACAATCGGAGGTAAAAACCAGCCTTTGAAGTGGTTGTTTCTCTCGAGCAAACCAACTAGTTTCGATGATTTCAACATTCATTCTCCACTTTTTCGAACAATCGGAGGTGAAAACCAGCCTTCGAAATGGTTGTTTCTCTCGAATGCACCAACAAATTTCTATGATTTCAACATTCATTCTCCACTTTTTCGAACAATCGGAGGTGAAAACCAGCCTTTGAAGTGGTTGTTTCTCTCGAGCAAACCAACTAGTTTCGATGATTTCAAAATCCATTCTCCACTTTTTCGAACAATCGGAGTTGAAAACCAGCCTTTGAAGTGGTTGTTTCTCTCGAGCAAACCAGCAAGTTTCGATGATTTCAACATCCATTCTCCACTTTTTCGAACAATCGGAGGTGAAAACCAGCCTTTGAAGTGGTTGTTTCTCTCGAGCAAACCAACTAGTTACGATAATTTCAAAATTCATTCTCCACTTTTTCGAACAATCGGAGTTGAAAACCAGCCTTTGAAGTGGTTGTTTCTCTCGAGCAAACCAGCAAGTTTCGATGATTTCAACATCCATTCTCCACTTTTTCGAACAATCGGAGGTGAAATCCAGCCTTTGAAGTGGTTGTTTCTCTCGAGCAAACAAACTAGTTTCGATGATTTCAAAATCCATTCTCCACTTTTTCGAACAATCGGAGGTGAAAACCAGCCTTTGAAGTGGTTGTTTTTCTCGAGCAAACCAACAAGTTTCGATGATTTCAAAATCCATTCTCCACTTTTTCGAACAATCGGAGGTGAAAACCAGCCTTTGAAGTGGTTGTTTCTCTCGAGCAAACAAACTAGTTTCGATGATTTCAAAATCCATTCTCCACTTTTTCGAACAATCGGAGGTGAAAACCAGCCTTTGAAGTGGTTGTTTCTCTCGAGCAAACCAACTAGTTGCGATGATTTAAAAATTCATTCTCCACTTTTTCGAACAATCGGAGGTGAAAACCAGCCTTTGAAGTGGTTTTTTCTCTCGAGCAAACCAACTAGTTTCGATGATTTCAAAATCCATTCTCCACTTTTTCGAACAATCGGAGATGAAAACCAGTCTTTGAAATGGTTGTTACTCTCGTTGGCCTCTCGAAGTATTTTAGTGTCGGTGAAAATCATCGCCCTGGCTGATAGCTACTGAGATGTTTTGAGGTATGCTACTATATTTCTAATACTTTCTCATTTCAACATGTCCTTAAAACCCTGAATTTTGAGAAATTATGATCTAATTGTATTTTAATTCATTTAGAACCCTGGAAAAAGTTGAAAGTTGACTCTGGAAAACTCAAGAAATTTTCGTTCGGGGAATCGCCGGACATCCTGAATATACTCGTATTTTAGTATATTCGGAATCAGCACTAAATTTCTTAATATAATTTATCACAGAACTTGAGTGAAACACACAATTAAATAGGTGTACACATACAGGTACATTTTAAATGGGCATAATATGCCCATAATATGCTTTAGAGTGTAGAACTAGGTGAAGTATATGAAGGGGTGGTGAATTGACTTTCTAGACTTTATGGATTTTTTTTTTATTCTTTTACGATGTTTCGACTGGATCGGGGTCCTGATCATGTGAATAGTTATTTAGGAGCAACAAAACATCACATATCTGAGGGCTGAGTAGTTTCAAAACTGCAGATGCGTTTACAAACTGTGGCAAATACTTTCTGTAACCAGCAAAGATGGCAGTAGACTAGTTAGTTTGAGGCCATTGCAATAGCTTCATTTTTTTTTGAAAATTCGCTAACATGCCCAGTGAACATGTCAGGTATAGCAAAAATCGAAAAAAATAAACTACTAATTTGTGGGTGCTCTGCGAGTTCGGCATGACTATGAGGGTATTTTTCGAGATTTTTAAAGTCAAAAATGGAAACTTTGAAAATCCCCTCATCTACTCATGCTGCACGGATGTAATCATCATTACAACAAAAACACTAGAATACAATAGGTACGCATGTTTTCAGATTGTTACCAAAATATAAACGGTTTTTCCTATTTTTCTCTGGCAATTATTGTTCGATTTTGATGATTCCAGCGGCAATCTTTTAGTTTTTAAATTCCCTAGACTGATGCACTAATGAATTTCGAAAATCCTTGAAAATTTCAAATCTAGGAACAACTTTTAAAGTTTTAGCGCCTGCAATTTAGGGAAGTACTGACCAGGAACGGCGACCCCCTAAATGAAGGAATCTTGAAGGAAACTTGAAGGTTAAGTGGGGATAAAATGTTCCAATAATCCACTATTTGTCGTATCATTCACACAATAGGTTATATTTATGGAATCTATGTGCCACACTCACTTGGCAGACGTTTCTTCCTCCGTCCTCCTTCCAGACTAATCGAACTAGGAAACCATCATGCTATTATTAACTGATTCCATCCTAACTGCGCACTGTTCCTAGAGTAATTTCTTTCAATAACGGAAAATTGCCGGTCATTTGTCGTTGATGCGTCGCTCCGGTGGAGCCAACTTGGAGGATTAGCGATAATTAAGAGTTGACATCGCCTGGAAATGACGGGTTTTAATCTTGAAGGCCGATCGCGGCCTCCCGTGTATGTCTGTATGTTCGGTGCAAACAAGACGTGATAACGACCATAATTACATGCATAATGAGATTCATCTCGTGGTCACACAATCACTGTGTTTCTGCCTGATTAACGAGTTTTCGCTTGTTGCGATTTCATGTCCTCCTTCATTCGCAGATCCGCATTATTGTTGGTCAACAAGGTAGCCATACTCAAAGAGTAATACGATCATGAAGAGAAAAATGAGGAATTTCACCATGTCGGAATTTCCTATTTTTGACCCAAATATTCGGATTCAGCACCTCTGAAAACCCCCTAAGGCAAACTTTCAGCCCGAACTTTCTAATTTACTAATAAACAAAACAGTGTAGAAAATACGAATGTTTAAAAAAACCGGGAAAATGACGTCATGCTGGAATAGTTCATTTATGGCCGCTTGAATCCATAGTCCCCAGATGCAAAATTTCATGAAACAGTGAAGTTCGAAATCGAAAAACTGAAGAAAAAAATAGAAAAAGCGAGATGGGGGAAATTAGGTTTCCTCTGTTTTTGTTTGATAACTTTTATCTTAGAAAACACGATTTCGTCGTCCCAATGGGCAACACTGGGGGAGACGGCGATCCGAACAGCCCAATCAGCGAGCGTTCCCGCTTCACGTCCGTTTTCCCGGTTAGTTTTGAAATTAAAAATTTTGACTGTCTCTCAAAAATAACAGGAGACTTATTTTCCGAGATCAGCCCGATTTTCATCTATCCCACACCATTAACTATTCAGGAAAAATGCAAACAGAAATCGGTGAAATTCCTCATTGTGAGACTCCTCTGCTAATAAAAATTATCTTTATTGGAGACCGGTTTTGATTGACTATTGCAGGTTTATGTCCATGGCTAAACAAGATAACACGACAGAGTAAAAAAGTCTGCAAAGTGGGTGTGGCACATAGCTTCCTCGTATCCATAACCCGATTGTATAGATGATCCGATGCATAGTAGTTAATCTCAAAACATCAATCGCTAAGTAACTTCCACTACCATCGTAGGGGACCATCTACACGCTAATCTGAACAATCCTGAGAAATTTCGTCGAAATCGGATAGAAAATGTAGAAGTTATGGCTGTTACAAGGAATTCACGTTTAATAAAAACGGAGTTGAGTAGAACGTTGTCTATTTCCACGAAAATAATGAGTTACAAGTTAAATCGATTTCAACGGTTAGGTCATCGTCAGTAACAAACAATAACTTATTGTTTGTTGCTGATGATGACCTAACCGTCGAAATCGATTTAACTTGTAACTCATTATTTTTGTGGAAATAGACAACGTTCTACTCAACTCCGTTTTTATTAAAATGGTTTTCCACAATCTCATCGCGAGTGACTTTATTCGAATTCACGTTTGCTCATGCGCAGCAACTACTATTAGTCTGGGGGAGATGATTTTCATAGGGGACCATCTACACGGCAATCTGTCAGTCCTAGAAAATGTCATCAAAATCGGACGAAAAATGTGTTAGCTGTTACAAGGATTTTGCGTTTGCTCATGCGCAGTGGCTACTGTCAATTTTAAGGCCTTGATTCTCATTGCGGACCATCTACAACCTAATCCGCATAATCCCTGACAATTTCGTCGAAATCGGATAGAAAATGTGGAAGTTATGGCAGTTACAAGAAATTCACGTTCGCGCGTGCGCAGCGGCTACTATCAGTCCGGGCCTTGATTTTCATAGGGGACCGTCACAGGCTAACCCTCACTACCCCTGAAAATTTCGTCGAAATCGGACAATAACTTCGTATAGTTATGCCGGTTGCAAAAATTTTTAGACAGACAGACAGACACGGGACCAAAATCGTTCAGGAAGGTCTAAAACGTAAAACGCGAGTGGAAATTTCGATTTTGGAGAACTTTTTTTTTCAACCTTGAAAAGTGAAAACAAAGCCTCCGCTACCTTGGTAGACTCGGAAGCAATACGATAGTTCTAAACGAAACTGTTGAAAAATCTCTGAAACGCAGACATCGATAGATTTTTACCTGCTGCGCGAATACAAGGTCAAATTTCTCAATACTTCCTCTCTCCTGAAGGTAGGAAAAAAGTGAGGAAGTAATAAAACATTTGACATTTGAAGTAGGTAAATCGGTGTTTGAGTCAATTCCTTGCTCGAGACTCCCTCTGCGCTATAATTAGCGCGTTGTAGTTTCCGCGATCTCCCATATTATGAGCTTCAAAAGCACAGTTCCCTGCAACTGTGACCGCAATAACAATCGAGTCGACCACGTGTTTCCACTAATAACGGTACAAACCCATTCTCTCGAGCATCCTCCCCAATAAACCGCAGTAAATAATCTCCAAAGTCGATCTAACTCAGCTGGGAGAGGCTCCACGGAATATTAGGCGTCCGATGAGTCGAATCCCCCTTCGAAAACACACGTCGACGGTCCAACGGGATGGAAACTGTCTGTGTGTGTGGCTGTCGAGGGAGGGAAATCTACATTTGAAATGAGAGGCTTTGACCCGCCTTATTACCATTCGAACAAAAAGCAACCCTCCGGCTCTGTTTTTGCATTTTGGGAGTCGCTGTTTGACGGAAAATCCACTGTTTTTCGTCGTTGGTCCTTTGAGATTTCCCACTCAGCCTCTTTGAAAACTGTTGCTGGTAAACACGAGTTACCTAAATTTTGTTCCAACCAAGCACTCTTGTAGAGGTTTTGAAGATCGCGGAATATTTTAACCAACCAGCCAGTTACCCGTGCGTTGCTTCAGTAACCAAACCCAAATTCGTCCAAATTTCGATTTTCCAGGAAAGAAGTGGAGCTCAATAATCATTCAGCTGAACTGATATCATCTCGATCACTTCAGGTTGTATCGAAGTTTGCACTATTGCTCGAATAGCTGATCTTACGACGATGCTGGTCTCTCACTTCCTTCATTGTCGTGGCCTTCATTAAACAGCCTATCCCACAAGGAAACATGCATGATGGAAGATGGGAGGAAGAAGATGAGGAATAGAATTGATGGAGAGATCAGATTGGAGAGCAGAAGTAGGAGCAGCCTTTTTGGCACAAAAAAAGGGCTCACCCTGAAGTAATACTGTACAAGTGGTTCCGGGGTGAGTCCTAAGCAGAGGGAATGGGGTTTTAGTTGGTAGGCCCACTGCTGGGGAGTCCAACACTGGGGTGAACCTCCCCTTCGCTCTTGAAGAGTTTCCCCACTCCCGTTAAAGAAAACCCACAAGGAAACATGCTGACATGACATTACCTCAGGCCTATACGTTTCCAACAGCTGATGATGGATTTCGGAAGCAAAGTGAGGAACTTGATGACTGATCGGATCTCGCATCAGCGGTAGGTCAATAAGCCAGGCCTGGGTGTATGTTGTACCTAATTTCTGGATATCCCTCGTACTTCCTTCAGAAACTTCTGTAAGTATGTCGAATTTTGACGCTGTGTGATCAACAGGAAAAGGACCAGATTTTTCTTTCTTAGAATGAACAGGAGTTGAGTGGGTTTCGGAAATTGGTGTAGTAGTTTGAGCAAGATTGCGGAATAGACAATCAATCGAGCTTTACGTACGATTAATTAATAGAGAAGTTGGTTCCACGATTGGGAAGAATCGTGGAAAGAAGTTTGAGAAGAAAAGTACGAGCATTTCAAACCAGAGAGAGTTATGACCATAGTGAACATCCTCCAAGGAGATGACCTCTAAAGGTCAAAAATGCCCTCCGGAAGCTTTACTGCCCACCCACCTTGGCAAGACATTTCAATCTAGCTCGTTTCTTCTGAACTGGTTATGTGACTGATGATCTCTATAGGTCAAAGATGCCCAACGGAAGTTTCATTCGTCTCTCAGCTTATTTAATTTCATCAGAATCACTTCTTCAAGTATACAAAGTGTACCAAATATTGTCATCTCATGATGTAAGGGGATTTTTGCTCTAATGCTCTAATAGTCTTCAAGTATAATCCACATCCCACTTTTCCATGACTAACAGGGGAGAAGTTGTCTTGGCTCTAAGATGTTAACCACATTCTACTTTCCTAGGATGAATAGGAGAGAAGTGGGTTTCGGAAATCGGTGTAGCCGGAGTGTACATAGTTGGTTCCAAGATTGGTAAGAATCACCTCAAAAAAGTTCTTGTGAACGACAACTCAGAATGAAACCAAAACGAGCATCTCTAACAAAAGAGAATTATCCCTCTAGAGGTCAAAAAAGTTTCTTTCGCCACCCAGCTTATCTAATTTCATCACCATCACTTCTTCAATACTACAAATTGTACCAAATCGCATGATAAGTGAGGAAGCTCGCTCTACTGCTCAAACAGCTGATCTCATTTTTATTCGGTGATACTATAAAAATCCCCAAAATCCTGCAAGTAGGAATGCCAAATTGCAGCGTTCTATGACTAACAGGTGAGAAGTTGGTTTCGGCTCAAGAACATGGAAATCTACTGAGGAGCTTTTCGCGGCGATAGGCTTGTGGTCCTCAACCTAACAATAGGTAGAAGAAGAAAAGCGTGTTTATTCAAGAAAAAGAAAAATACATTATAGGAAAATGAAACAATCAAAAACATTTAAACATCTCCACACTTCAGCAGGCACCACATTTCTACTTTCCTCAGTGGGTTACTCGGACAGAGCCATTTTACCCTCTAATAAAGCAGCGTGAAAATGTAACGAAGTATGTTGTTATGCATTTCGGGGTATAACATTTATTTACCTACTGCATAAAATGTGAAATCTCGAATACACGGAAAATGTTACTGTAACACGGGTTTTTGAGGTGTCAATTGGGATGAAGGAAGTTTTGAGGGTGCAGAATCTTTTATGAGGTCAGCAACAGAGAAATCGGACCACTTTCATTTCCCCATTAGTTCAAATGCACCCGTTATCCTGCCGGACAAATTGTCTTTTCGAGGTCAAGAAAAACTCATTTTTCTCCAGAAAAGTCGGGCGGCCGACTTTCAATATCCGAGGTTTCACCTCAAGGGAGGTTTTCTAGAGCGTGCAGTCTGCAAAGGAGCGGTCGGTCCCCCTCAGCGACTTCTTATGTCATTACGGACGGCAAATAGCTGTACTTCGCCTGTGTAGGTACAGAGGAACAGTTCCAAGTGCGATTCGCGGAGTAGAAAGCAGGCCAGAGACAGATGGCTCGTTTTGAAGGTCCGTTATTCACTGCGATAATTCAAAAACACAAAAAAGTCAGTTGGAAACCTGAGCCAAATTAAAAACTAGGCGAATTCAAAACGTCTGCCAAGGAGGGTGGGTAGTATATACATGTATAGCTTTCCCACAAAGAAAGACACGGACTTTACAAAATCTTTTGGTACAAATATGACTGATATGATTGAACTTCTGTGGTGCGAAACGTGAACTTCACACCACTTCCTCTCCATTTATGACGATCCTGCTGATCGGAACGTAATGCAATTTATCAGCAATAATTATGAAACAATCTTAACCTCCAACTCCAAAATTTTGAGCGGTCAGTGTTGTAATCCTGTCAGCATTCAACGAGACCAAGGTGACGAAAGAAACTCATAAAGGAATGATTTTTTCCAATATGAAAATTCCAGGACCTTAAACCTGGTCAAAATCCATCCTCCGGAAAAACAGGTGAAACAAATAATGAAGAAAACTTCAATAATGAAGAAAACCAGAAAAACAGTTATGCTGTTGCGCTCAGTTTCTCTACCAATGCCTTTCTTCTCAAATTGCTTACTGATTTTTACTTTCCCACGTATGTCTGAAGATGAGTACTGGTAGATGATTCAAAATATTTCAATGATTGGTGTCATAGTCAGGACGACATTTTTTATGATTGGAGTTTGATTTCAAAGCCAAAGTTCAGTTGGTATGCGCTTTACGAAATATTGACTAGGCCAAACGCCAAAGCAATAAATACAAGAATAAGAATGAGAAATCTATCAACCCAATGTTAATTACATTGAGAAGTGGCTTGTACTGGAGAATGTAACCATGAAGGCAGGACGGAGGTCGCCTAAACCATGTTGCGCCCCTCTGTGATGCCATAGAACCCATTGATTGTAGAGGATGGCTGGATGCTTTGAAGGGATCTTCTGGACTGGTCTTCGGTGGCTTGAGGCCTTGCAGGAGTCGGTTCAGCTTGATGTTGTAGAGGGTCAAGCTGGACTTCATTCTGGTTGGATTTGGGTCACATTGAAGGGAGGATAGAGGACGATGGATATCCGCAGTTGGTTTATGTGGCCGCTATCCAACTATACAATGTAGTGAAGGTAATTATTTCAAAAGTCATCGAATTATTTACAAAGAAATCTATCCGGACTCATTCTCCCACCTCTAAAATGCGATTGTTTGATGAAATTTGATGCGTACCTGCCGTTGAAGGTGTATTTCTCAAGAAGATTTTCCAATGAGGAATTTCACCGAATTCTGTTTGCATTTTTCCTGAATAGTTAATGGTGTGGGATAGATGAAAATCGGGCTGATTTCGGAAAATAAGTCTCCTGTTATTTTTGGGAGACAGTCAAAATTTTTAATTTCAAAACTAACCGGGAAAACGGACGTGAAGCGGGAACGCTCGCTGATTGGGCTGTTCGGATCGCCGTCTCCTCCCAGTGTTGCCCATTGGGACGACGAAATCGTGTTTTCTAAGAGAAAAGTTATCAAACAAAAACAGGGGAAACCTAATTTTCCCCATCTTGCTTTTTCTATTTTTTTCTTCAGTTTTTCGATTTCAAACTTTACTGTTTCGTGAAATTTTGCATCTGGGGACTATGGATTTCTCGATCTCAGCGCTTCAAGCGGCCATAAATGAACTATTCCAGCATGACGTCATTTTCCCGGTTTTTTTAAACATTCGTATTTTCTACACTGTTTTGTTTATTCGTAAATTAGGAAGTTCGGGCTGAAAGTTTGCCTTAGGAGGTTTTTCGAGGTGCTGAATCCAATTTTGGGGTCAAAAATAGGAAATTCCGACATGGTGAAATTCCACATTTTCTAAGCGACGGGTAAAGACTCGCATAACCACAGTTTCAGTGTTTGTATGAACCTCTCGACTGGAGAAATACGTTTTTGTTTGATGCCGATCGTCTCACAATGTACCTTGAATACGTAAGTAGTAAATACGGTGGCGTTTTCTGAATAGCAGGAGCAATTATTTCAACCGTACGCTATTGCAAATTCACTCTTGCGACGTAATTAACTTTGGGTTTCAAGGCGTCTTTCTCGATATATACCTCCTTGATTGATGGTCTGATCTCTCCAATGACTACTCATACACAATCAACTCGGATTTTCTTTTACGTAAGAGCACTGGTTTCGTCATTTCTTCCTCAAAAAATGCAATTCGAAGGACCCCAAAATAGTTCAAAAATTGGTTCATGGTCCAATTTTTCCAAACAGAAGACGACAACAACAGAAGCGGCAGAGGATGAGAGTCAGGTGGTCTCAGCTGTGCAAAGGCAAACGAGATTAATAAATACCAGCCGAGGTCGCGGACTCCTTTCACCAAGCGGTTCCTCAGCGCTTTGAGGTCACTTACCCGCGACTCGCTCAGCGGTGAAGACTTTCCGAGAGGACCCTCACATGGACGAAATCGGGGAAACTGAATTGGGTGTGCGCTATCGTACGAAAATGAGGGGGGAAAATACACGAATCATGTTCTTAGGAACCCTCTGATTCGGAAAATCCAGAGAATAACAGGGAGATAACATGTTTTTATGAATAAGGGATTGCATTCAGAAAGTTTGATAGTTTTACTGAGCCGCTCATACTATCTTTACGTCATCACGTGGGGGAAACTTGGGCAAATCGACGATTTTGGTTTGTTGAAGTTGGCATTCGATGTCACGTCGTCATTCTCGTTTTTACATTCCTACATCAACTAAGGCGAAGATTGGTACATAATCACCAATTTCAGTTTTCAAAACTATTTCTGTGACTTTTCTGTGCGATTGTGGGACCTTTCCTCTCAACCAATATTGTAATGGAGCGGTGGAAGAAAGTAAAAGACGGGTTTTGGCAAGGAACTACCGAGAATATCCCGTTCATAAATTATAAATTATAAATGATAAATCACCAGCAGAAGTCGCACAAACACAAAACCAACTGACTTATTATTAGAAACCACTGAGTACCGGAGACAAAAGAAACAACAATAACAAACCCACATGCCAGTATAACCTCTCAAAACTGCTATAACCTCAATGATGTATTGTCGCGGGGAAATTCCTCGTTTTCTTCCCTCCAAAAGGGGAAATCCCCAGTTTCCTTCCCTCAAAATAGGGGACACAAGCTAACAGTGTTGCTAACTGCTGGTTGAGAAACTGCTCAAAGCCCAGATCGAGGAGTTCCTCGAGTCGAGGAGATCGTCGAAAGATGAGGAGTTCCTCATCTGAACTATGAATACCGAAATTCGAGGAGTTCCTCATTTCTCTGAGGATTTCCTCCACTGAGGAGTTCCGCCCGTAGAGATTGTTTTACACGGATTATGAACTATCCGGATTTTAGAATGAGTGAATCGAGTGTTCAGAAAAACGTGGTAAATTTCGAATTTGAGCCACCATCAAGTTTGCTTACGGTTATTGTAATTGACATTTATCATCTACCACCTTTATTTTATCTTTTTCATGAACCTACCCACTAAATTTTGATGACACTTTTTTGAACAGTACCTAACACCATCCTAATAGCAGTTTTTATAAAACGATCAAACAGCCATAATACAACATAACTTGTCCCGCATCAGATCATCTACTACATCCCGGAATGAAACATTGTTTTTTATTTTGACGGGATTGGTAAACTGATAATTTTCTTCATCACCAGTAATTTTTTGAAGGTTCTATTGGTTTATTATTTTTCGACATTTTACGTCTTTATTTTGGCACATGAACGAAAAAAAGTTAAGGAAAAGTACACAAAATTAGTCACAAAATCGGTCAGGAAAAAGCGTTACAGCTAGTTTTTTAATGATTGCCACCACTAGGATCGATCAAGAAGAAAAAAAGTTAAACCCCCTCAAAATTTGTTGGTTTACGTATCAAGGTACGTAGAATCCAAAAATCGAATAAAAATGTCCGTCCTTTCGCCGTACGCGGCACTTTTCTTAGCAACACTGGACCGATTTGGTTGAAATTTGGTATATGGGCTCTATTTGGGAGTCTAGTTATGACGCGAAGCTTTGGGTTGATGATGATAGTATTGAATTTTTAGAGACCACCCTACAGAGCTCTGTAGGACAACCCGTTCGCTCCCTGGACTTGCAATAAATCAGAATCGCGAGTGTGAATCACCAAAGAGGCCTAATCTCCATTGAAATTCTAGCTAACCAATGGGCTATGCGACCGCTTTTCATTTCTTCGAGTTGTATACAGTTTTGCTTCCTTAGCAACCAGTAGTCAAATTTCCATCCCTATTTCTTCGAATCGAGTGTGAGGAGTTTATTTCTGCCAAATAAACTTGATTTTGAAGGTGTGATGTAGGTACGTATGGTTGTTAGGTAAAAAAAGTGACAACGGCAAAGCTGTGATCTTTGCAGACTAGTGATCTATACAGAAAAAAAATAAACCTTTGTGTAAAAATTTGCATTGTTGTCAACTCCAAAGGTTCATTATTGAAAATGATAAACCAAAATAAGCTATTGCATTTGCATCAATCTGTTTATTATGGAAATAGTTATTTTTGGTTTTGGATCTTCCTAGAAAGAGTTCTAGCGTTTAACCCTTTGAACAAAGAATGTGTTTTTACGGCGATTTTTCGTACTCAATGAATGTAATGTCATGAACAACTACTGGCAGCTAGACACCCCCAACGGCAACTTTTTTTCTTCATTGAATGAATATTGTGGCTTTTTTTTACATGTTCAAAATTCCGTACTTAAATGCCTACATAGTTCAAATTCTGTTCTTTCGACTCAAATTTCTACGTAAATTTTACACATCAACAACTCGAGTAATTCTTCTTGACGTTTATAACCAATCAGCAACCATTTTACCTACGTTCTACAACTTTTAATAGCCATTTAGTACCCTCTATCGATTCTAATTATGGTCATACTGCTCTGAAAGTGCTTGAATGAATTTCCGGAACGTAAATAACCCCAAAAATATACGGATATTATGGAGGTTATTATTGAGGTTCGTCCTGAAAATAATTCGAAACGAGAAACTGAATATTAATTCAATAAGTATAACCTTTGTGTAATAATGGGGGGTGCGCCTTGATTTTTTTTAGATTTTTAATCGAAAGTAGACTACATCCTGAGAATTTTGGCACCAACCGCGACCTTCAAGCATGAGTAGATCTGTTTCTATGATTTTTTCAAAGTTTCGACCGTTTATGACGTCACGCACCCCTCCCGCCTGGGCGGGACCCCCCCAGCCAACTGTGACGTCATAAACGGTCGAAACTTTAAAAGTTCATAGGAAAAGATTTACACACGCTAGAAGGTCGCGGTTGGTACCAAAATTCTCAGAATGAGGTCTACCTTAGATTAAAAATAACAATAAACAGTTTTTCCTACCCAGGCGCACACCCTATTTCAGCGGTTTTTGTGAGGGAGCCGAATTTTTGTTTCATACGAGCCAATTTCTTTAAGAAAAAAATTAATTTAAAAAACCTACGTGCGCACACCTCATTTTATTGAAACTCGTCGTATTGTAATGGAGACTGTAAATAATGCATGGTGTTGTTTGCAGAGTTCAACTTCAACAATGTATCAAAAATCAACACTAAGAGGTGGTCTTCCTTCTTTCTCAGGATACACATCTAAATCCCCAGTTTTCAAAATAAATGTGAAATTGTTTCTTCGAAGCTCTTCAAATCAATATGATCCAAAATACCTGACAAGTCCTACTCACTTGCCCTTCATTACCGGCTTCAAAGATGCATTGAATTGCCCTCCTAAATTCTTCTAAATACTTCAATTGATCAATTTGCGATATTTCCGAATCGGACAAGTTGTCAGCTTTTACGACGTAAGTATGCAACGTTGCAGCTGGAATCCTGGCGAGGTGATTAGCATTTTGCTCTTCATGGTGAATAATGGAGGTAGGGTAAATGCTCCTGTTTCCGACAGTGAACCAGTATTCGACAGTCACGAACTTAATTTGGAAAAATAAGCGTTTGGTGCTATTTGCTCATTTAAACTTGGCGTCTTCAACAGCTTTGAACATTTCTAATCCCGAATCCCACCAATTTGAAGGAGTTACTTGGGAGGTTAACAGTGCGAAAACGTGTTAAAGTTAGTGTGTTCCAGACTTCCACCTGTGCTATTGTTTCTCGTAAGGAGGTAAGTGAACATTTTGCTGTCTCTCTCCTGTATTCTTGAAAATATCATTGTTTTCTAATGTTATTCTAGTTAGTTATACTTGAAGGAATGTGTTCCTTTCATTGCATGCTTTTAAATGGGTTTTATAGAGGGAAATATGGGGTGTCGGAAACTGGGTACTCGAAAATCATTGTTCACCAGTTATCGACGCGAGTGTCGAATACTGGGGTTCAGAGTAATTTTTAGTTCTGATTGTAGCGTGAACCGTTGATGAACGGTGATTCCAATGGTGTTTGAGATTATACTTTATAATAACTGGATCCAGTGTTCGACAGGGGGTGTCGGAAACTGGTTTAACTGATGTCGAAAACTGAGAAACGAATTACCCAGTAATCGACACCTTGATGATCCAGTGACCGACAGGCTTCATGAATTTACTTTAGAATGACAGTTTTGTTTGTTCCAGTGATCTTATTAAGAGTGATAGGTCTGGTAAATGTCTGAATGAGGTGGTCCCTCAATATGTTTCACCGTTGATGGGTTCCTTCCTACAATAGCTTGATTCCCCCCCTTCACAATGTTACCCTCACCAATGTTTGAGCTCCCTTTCACTTTGTCTGCCTTGATTGGCATTTGATGATCCTCCCAGGTCCCTTCACTTCTCTGAGCCAATAGGATTCTCCTTTCACTTATCTGATTGGGTATGACTTTCACTTTCTCGACCAATGGGATTCAAGCTCCCTTCCACTTGTGACTGTACAGGGTGTCTACACTTAAGATGGGCATAACTTCAGGGTTCGATGTTACAATATTTTTCCAACAAAAAATGTTTCTTAGCAATTTTCTTTTAACCCACTCAAAATTCCTTTTTTTTCACTTTGCAGCTTTTTCGCGTTTTCGACCTTAAGGGTCATAACTAAGGTCATAAGGTCATAACTCCCTTATTTCTCCTGAAAAATCAAATCTGACTACACCGTTAGAAAGAGCGTTAAATTCCTAAGCTACCTAGTGCAAACTCAAAATCTTTCAGCAATAAAATAGTTTCAAAAAATCAAGTCAAAAAGCAAACTTAAAAATTTTTCGAAACTTGACTTTCTTTGACCAAAGTTTTTACTCTAAATCCCTGCCCATTTCGATGGGCGCTCTTCGGAAAAAACATGCTCAAATAGTTAGCTTTCCAACGGTCTATCAATTTTTCTTTTTAACATTCAAATTGGAAGAGTAAATGAAGTTTGACTGCCAAAAAACGTGTGTTTTACTGGAAAATCCAGTGTTTTAAGCGGTTTCTGGTTCCCCTCGATCACAAGATGGCTTGACGATTTTGGTATCATTTTCCATGTAATTGTTTACGCTGAATCCAATGGTGATACTTCCGAATGATTCCGACTGCTATAAAGTGGATTTTTCGAAGAAAACCTTCGTTTTTCGTACATAAAATACGCATAAAATAACGCTCTTTCCTTAGGTGTAGTTAGATTTGAATTTGCATGAGAAATAAGGGAATTATGACCATAATATGGTCATAATATGGCCATAATATGGTCACTAATATTATTAGTGCCGTTAGGTCGAAAACGCGAAAAAAACTTTAAAGTGAAAAAAAAAAATTTTTGAGTGAGTTAAAAGAAAATAGCTATGAGACATTTTTTGTTGGAAATATCTTGTAGAATCGAACCCCGAAGTTATGCCCATCTTAAGTGTAGACACCCTGTATAAGCTATGCTCTCTGTGATGTACCTTCAGTTGTTGTTTGTTACTGATGATGACCTAACCCTTGAAATCAATTTAACTTGTAACTCATTATTTTCGTTGAAATAGACAACATTCTACTCAACTCCATTTTGATTAAAATGGTTTTCCACAATCTCATCGCGAGTGATTTTATTCGCACAAATTTCTAGTCTGATTCTAAGACTTGATTGTAATACTTGAAAGACTGTTAGCTGATATATTATGTATGTGTTTTTAAAAAATGTATGAAAATGAGGCTGTCTTTCTACGTGAATAGTTTTAAGTTCAATATTTCCATTCTGAAAAATGATCTCTAATAGTGTCATTTCAATTTTTTAAACTTTTGAGTTTCTTAAATGATTAAAAATGTTTTTAAAATTGTTGTCTTGGACTATTATTTGCATGTACCTGATAGGTACTAACTATTTGCATGTACCTGATAGGTACTACCTCATAAACCATGGAAAAATGGTGGGTGTCGAATACAGGATCTAACCCCTGTCGGAAACTGGGCATCGCATGTCGACAACTGGTACAAAAAACCACATTCAGTTTTGAAGGTTTTAAAGCTTAAATTCTTGTTTATTGATGAAAATTGAATTGGTTTCCGATTCCTGAGATGTTGGCCCATTAGAAAAGTGGTAAAATCATCAAATTGGTTGAATACTAAGGGTGCTGTGATTAAAAAGCTAGGAAAAAATCGTTAAGACGTCGAACACTGGTGCACTTACAAAGACCACTCTCAGCAGAGCCACTGGATGGCATCCAGATGTTTATGCTAAGAGCATCAATTACGACTCGATTGAGTACTTACCCCGTTTATGGACTTTCCCCTCCTTAGCTTATTTCTGCTGGGCGGATACTTCGCAGTCTCGACTGTCCCATGACCTACACGATGAAGTGTTTTCTTTGCACCGAAGAATGAAAAGTCGATTCCAGAGTACCATGATTGGGAATGGGGTTATGATTTTAGTAGCAATTTACAGCTGCAAACTTCAGAATCGGATGCAGCTTCCTCGAAACCTCAACACTCACCAGTTTCGGTCATGTAATCCGAATGAACAACATAGTATAGCCATTATATGGCATATAAAGGAATAGAAGAAGAAATAATTAGTGTGATTTTTTTAATATTATAAACAGTCGAATAAGTATGTTGACGAATTACCGCTCATTCACATGTACCTTGGCAGCTACTGAATGATAAGAAATCCAAGCAATCATCTTGGGGTCAGACGCCAACTACCCTCCGAATATGAGAAAAATCAGGATAATGATCGTGAGACATCGACATCTCGATAATAACGTTCGCGCGCCCTCAAAATTTAGTTGAACAATTCGTAATTCACGCAGTTTGGAACCAAAACAATTTGATATTTCTGATAAGGCACCCGCCCGCATTGTTACATGCAGGACATTTCGTGCCAATTTCGAATTATACCGTAACTTAAGTATAAATTCCTCGAAAAACTTATATTTTTTAAAGCGATTTTTGACCATAATGTATTCAAAATTCGAACTCTAATAATTCTGGCAAACTTTGCACGCGTTCTAATATTATTGACATTTTGTATTTTTGAAGAAGTTGGGTGGGTGTCAGGGTGATTTGACGTCTAGAATGACGCACGTACACAAAAATAAAATAAAAATTACAACCCCAAGTACCCAAGTATATAAAAATACCTAGGTTAGGATGAATTCAGTTTCTCGTGTCGAATTATTTTCAGAACCAACCTCAAGAATAACCTCCATAATATACGTATATTTTAGGGGTTATTTCTAAGGTTCGTTCAGTGACGTTTCGGTGGTTCATTCTAACACTTTCAGGGCAGTAAGACTTTAATTAGAGTCGATAGAGGGTTGAGAACAATTGGCTACTAAAATGACCATTAAAATTAAAAGTTGTAGAACGTAGGTACTAAGGGGACCTCCTGAATGACTATAAACGTTATGGATTCGAATTGGTTATGTGTAAAATTTGCCTAGAGGTTTGAGTCGAAAGAACAGAATTTGTACATGTAAGCTTATAAGTATTAAACTTTGAACACGTAAGAAACCTCAATATTATTCATTCAATGTCGTATTTCAGGAAGTAAGTCCACCACTACCCGTGTATTTATTTATTTCTTCTAAAAGTTGTTGTTGGGGTATTTTTGTTCATGATGGTACGCTTAATGTGTACAAAAAAGTCCATTCATGCAGCATGAATTGATGAGCAAATTTTCAAAGAAATCGTTTTTTCCATTCTTCTGGGATCGTTTCAGAATGTTCCAAAGCGGATTTTAGCGAAAAAGTTTTTCGAAAAAGTCCATTCTAAAAATTTTGAGGCCATTGCAACAGCTTCATTTTTCTTGAAAATTCGCTAAAACCTCCGTGAAAACACATTCTGTGTTATAAGGGTTAAACGCTAGAACTCGTTTACGGAAGATTTTTACAAAAAAAGAACAATTTCCAAAATAAACAGGTTGATCCAAATGCAATAGCTTTTTTTTCATCGAAAATTTACTTATTTGACAATGTGTAACGTAGGAATTTGGAAATGACATAGTGCAGGAAGCGGGACACATTATTGACGTCCACTATGAAGGACGTGTTGTCCATATGTCACTTCGACTGCTGTAATTCGCGATGTCATTAATTAGAGAGGTGGAACAGGTGGGCGAACACATCTGGCGGCAGTTCGCTCCGATAGGTGTCATTGATTAGAGGCTTATGGGTCGGGTAGGCAGGGAAAAGGCCTATCAGGACCATAATAGAATCTAGGGAGCCAGCTGGCGAGCACGTGTCCTCTGACGGTCTAGCTACCCACCACACGTCCTCCAGCCCTCCCATTGTCCTACCTGACTACCTGAGATGTTTGCCTTCGGCCCTTCGTGGAACTAATCTCGGTCTACAGACACCGAAGGAGGAAATAACAACTGTTTTTCGAGTTCCAGTGAGTTTCCATCATCTGTCATTACGGATTGGGCGCCAGTCTACCTACCGCCTAGAAAATCAAGCTCTACGCAACGAACCCAACATTCTAAATAAATATTCCCTATCTCATGTGGTTGGGGCCAACAAGATAATTCACCAATTTCACCAAACCTTCAACCAATTTGCTGCCTTAGTCAGAATAATAAGAGGCTCAATGAGTACTACACTCCTCACCTTCAGCCAGTCAAGTTTTCAGCTAGTCAGTCAGCGAGCAGGCTTTGAAATTGAAAGTCCCTAACTGATGAGTACTGAGTACTTCAGTGATGAGTACTTCCTTCAGGGTCTCGAACCTAGAGTTTGTCTCGAACCTAGAATTTTGTCATGAACCTTGAAGTCGAACCTTTTGTCATGAACCTTGTCTCGAACCTAGAAGTTTGTCATGAATCTTGAGTTTGTCTCGAACCTTGAGTTTTTATCGATTACTGAGTTTATCGGGAATCCTGATTTTATCTCGAACATAGAGAGCCTTGAATCTTGAGTTTGTCTCGAACCTTGAGTTTGTCTCGAACCTTGAGTTTGTATCGATTCCTGAGTTTATCTGGAATCCTGATTTTATCTCAAACATAGAGAGCCTTGAATCTTGAGTTTGTTCCGAACTTCAAGTTTGTCATGAATCTAGAGTTTGTCTCGAATCCTGATTTTATCTATAGAGAGCCTTGAATCTTGATTTTGTCTCGAACCTTGAGTTTGTATCGATTCCTGAGTTTATCTGGAATCCTGATTTTATCTCAAACATAGAGAGCCTTGAATCTTGAGTTTGTTCTGAACTTCAAGTTTGTCATGAATCTTGAGTTTGTATCGATTACTGAGTTTATCTGGAATCCTGATTTTATCTCAAACATAGAGAGCCTTGAATTTTGAGTTTGTTCCGAACTTCAAGTTTGTCGTGAATTTAGAGTTTGTCTCGAATCCTGATTTTATCTATAGAGAGCCTTGAATCTTGATTTTGTCTCGAACCTTGAGTTTGTATCGATTCCTGAGTTTATCTGGAATCCTGATTTTATCTCTAACATAGAGAGCCTTGAATCTTGAGTTTATTCCGAACTTCAAGTTTGTCATGAATCTAGAGTTTGTCTCGAATCCTGATTTTATCTATAGAGAGCCTTGAATCTTGAGTTTGTTCCGAACTTCAAGTTTGTCATGAATCTAGAGTTTGTCTCGAATCCTGATTTTATCTATAGAGAGCCTTGAATCTTGAGTTTGTTCCGAACTTCAAGTTTGTCATGAATCTAGAGTTTGTCTCGAATCCTGATTTTATCTATAGAGAGCCTTGAATCTTGATTTTGTCTCGAACCTTGAGTTTGTACTTATCGATTCCTGAGTTTATCTGGAATCCTGATTTTATCTCAAACTTAGAGAGCCTTGAATCTTGAGTTTGTTTCGAACTTCAAGTTTGTCTCGAATCCTAATTGTATCTATAGAGAGCCTTGAATCTTGAGTTTATTCCGAACTTCAAGTTTGTCATGAATCTAGAGTTTGTCTCGAATCCTGATTTTATCTATAGAGAGCCTTGAATCTTGAGTTTATTCCGAACTTCAAGTTTGTCATGAATCTAGAGTTTGTCTCGAATCCTGATTTTATCTATAGAGAGCCTTGAATCTTGAGTTTGTTCCGAACTTCAAGTTTGTCATGAATCTAGAGTTTGTCTCGAATCCTGATTTTATCTATAGAGAGCCTTGAATCTTGATTTTGTCTCGAACCTTGAGTTTGTACTTATCGATTCCTGAGTTTATCTGGAATCCTGATTTTATCTCAAACTTAGAGAGCCTTGAATCTTGAGTTTGTTTCGAACTTCAAGTTTGTCTCGAATCCTAATTGTATCTATAGAGAGCCTTGAATCTTGATTTTGTCTCGAACCTTGAGTTTGTATCGATTCCTGAGTTTATCTGGAATCCTGATTTTATCTCAAACATAGAGAGCCTTGAATCTTGAGTTTGTATTGAACTTTAAGTTTGTCATGAATCTTGAGTTTGTCTCGAACCTAGAGTTTGTCTCCAACCTAGATTTTTGTCATGAACCGTGATTCTGTCTCGAACCTAGAGTCTCTTGAACCTTTAGTACGTTTCGAACCTTGAGTTTGTTTTGAGTCTTGATTCAGCTTGAATATAAGTATGCCTTCAATCTTCAAGTTGTTTTGAGTCTTGAGTTTGTCTAGAATTTAAGTACCTGTCATCAATCTTCGTTTTTTTTTAGTCTTGAGTGTGTCTTGAATCTTGAGTTGGTCAAAGTTTTGATTTTGTTTTCTGTCAAGGTATCAGTTAGTAAGTTTCCTAATGCCCATCCTATGGATCCGATTAATCTACACGCCACAACCACACTGCAGACGTTCTTCTTGTCAAACCCTTTGTATAATCATGGCACTATAATTACACTAGTGTTATAATTTATAACAAAGTTAATGGATGCAGCTCAACGGGAAATGGCTCATTTCCTTCTTCAGTTGGCATAACAGCAACGGCATTTTACTGCCAGGAGCACTCCTACGCAACGAGCCATTCCATCGGCTCCAGATACCGTGTTTCATTAACGACCTCTCCGGGCCGATCCTCTCTTACTTCCCCCCCGATTGAAAACTCGCGAAGGACGAATGAAAAATCTGCCTTGGCATTCCAACTTTGTAAGAAGTGTTATGAAGACCCGTTCCTTTTTACGATGCGCTCGAAACGTGACTTATCCCGATTCAACTTTTACACTCCGACCTTCTTCGACGCCTTTTCTCTCCTTGAGATCCTTCCTCGAATTTTGTTTTGAGTCGAGACGTTATACGACACAAAGATGCAGGATTTGACGTTTCAATCATGGCGAAGAATCAGAGTCTAAGACGTGTTGTTTGCCAGCTTCACTTTATTACTTGCGAGAGAAAGATTCACTACTGTCATCCTGCACCTTGTGTTTTGAAACAAATAAATAATAAAAAAAGAGAGAGAGAGAATTGAATTGAATTGAAAACGACTTTATTTATAAATCTGGCGAGATTAGGTCGTACTCGACCTCTCTTACACCTAACCAGAAGTTATAATACATTGGGTGTTTCACATTGAGTGTTGTACAAGATAAAAATAAATATAAACTTCTAACTGACAATACATCTTCTCTATGAATCTATAAATTATCATCTTTTGACAATTTAAGTTCACATTTTACACACACATGAATGCATTTTCTTAGCACAAGTAAGTAATTCAGTACGTCGATAATAAATGTTCCCTAACATGTTTTTTAAAACCAGTAAAACTTTTTATTTCTTTAGTTTCGGAGGACAGTCCATTATAGAAGGAAATACTTTGAACAAGAAAAGAATGATGATAAGCAGTAGTCAGGCATTTTGGTAATCTGTAATTCAAAAATTTATTTCAGGTCCCTACGTTATGAATTTGCGAGAAAGTGTTATAAAATTCAGCCAGGTATGCAGGTTTGTTGGTCAACTTTACTTTAAACATAATTGTGAGTACAGAATATTGTAATAGCTCATCGATTTTAAGAATTTTCAATTTCCGAAACTTATCGTGGATACTGTCATTGTACTTCAAATTTAATAAATAGCGTTTACATCCATTCAAGGCTCTTTGTAGCTTGAGACGGCCTACTGAATTAAGATCGCACATGACTGACGCACTATAAGTAAAATATGGCATAATAAGCGATCTAAATAATGTTGTTTTAACAGTGACCGACTTGCTATACAGCAGGTTTCTAAAGGCATACAGCATTGAGTGCACTTTTCCAACTATTATATCAGTTTGTTTGATCCATGACAAGTCATCTTGCAACACTATACCTAGTCATTTAATTTGCCTTACATATTCAATTCTTGTATCATTTATAATTAATGTTGGAATATCTGTAAGTGTAGTAGTTGCTAGGAGTCTTGCGTGTCCCATGATCATGGTACAGCATTTTTTGGGGTTCAGAATGAGCCCATGTCTTTTAAGCCATATCGATAGGTTATTTAAATCATAATTGACAATGCTGATAGCTGAAGCGAGATCATCACGCTTACAAGCAAGATAAATATTCAAATCATCAGCATACACACTTCTATTGCACTCTGATATTGCTGTTCCAATTTTATTCATGTACAAGTTAAAAATCAAAGCCGAAAAAGTTGTGCCTTGAGGCGTACCTCTCTCAAGTTCCATCCACGAAGACTCCCTCCCCGATTTCAGCCTCACACATTGTTTGCGTCTTGTTAGGTAGGACCTAAACCATTTGACAGCTGCCTCATTGCATCCAATGGATTTTAGTATGGCAAGGGCGAGATCATGGTCAATACTATTGAATGCATGGCTCAAGTCGAGACTCACAAACACCGTGAGCTTACTCTCGTCCATCCCTCTTCTCACGTCATCCGTCACCTTAATTAACGCAGTTTGGGTGCTAAAATTTTTTCGGTATCCAGATTGGTACATATCGAGTATATCATTTTCCTCTATAAATCCCGAAAATTGCTCAAACATGACTTTGTCGAAAATTTTTGCTAAGACACTAATTATGGTGATGGGTCGCAGGTCACAGAACTCTACTGCAGGGGTTCTTTTATTAATAGGAAGAACAAAAGCACTCTTCCATTGATCGGGATATCGACATTGTAGTATAGAATTATTGAAAATATGGGCTAAAAGTTCAGATATTTTTTGTGAGAGAATTTTGACTAAAATGCAGGAGATGCCATCAGGGCCCATGGCGTTTGAAGATATTTCCTTAATTGCTTTCTGAACGCTTTCAGTGGTGACTGGAAGAAAATTGAAAGCATGATCGCTGGATGCTGCCACGTTTTCGTATCAGCGAATAGTCGGTGGATTGCTGGGTTCCTAGTTGACAGAAGTAATCATTTAAGCCCAATAGATCTAAGGTATGATCCTCATCATTCGAAGCCTTCCTTTTTCCGATTCCTTGCTGTTTAATAATTTTCCAGAATTTCCTGGGATCGTTGACATTTTGCAGCTGAGCTTTTGTACACATAAATCGAGCATTACGAACAGCATTTTTGGTTTTGTTTCTAACTTTCCTATAAGCCATTTCATCTGATGCCAGCCCAGTTCGTCTGCTAACCCTTTTAGCACTGTTCCTTCCTTTCCATAGCCTAGTGATTGAAGGTATGATCCATGGAGCAGGTGCCTTTGTAACGCGAACTTCTCTTAATGGGAAATGCTTACACATCATTTCTACCAAAAAATGTGACACACCTGATACTTTCTCCCCCAGATCTTGAGAATTGTACACTACAGAAAAATCATAGTTATCAAAATCATTCTCAATTACTGATTGATCGTATTTTTTTAAATTTCTAGTTAGCACGAATTTATTAATTTTGTCGCGCCAGAGCAAAGGCAGGGAGCAATAAATCGAATCATGGGCCGAGATGCCTGAGGAGGGAAACTGGCCGAAGTTATGAACTCGACTAAATTTTCCTGTAATAATCAGGTCTAGACTAGAGTGCACAGCGTTTCGATGGAAGGTAGGATTCAGAGGTAAACTTTTCAGATTAAGCCTATGTAGAATGCTATTGAGTTGTGACTTGTAAGGGCTAACGGCATCCGGATTCACATTAATATTGAAATCTCCTATAATAATTGTGGCTTTGTAAAGTGCAATAAAATTTTGAGCTTCATTGAAGAAGTCTTCCAGACCTATCGCTTTCGGCGGACGATAAACGGCACCGAGGAGGATTTTGCTAAAACTATTTGAAATTTCAGCTATAATATATTCCACGCTTTTAGTATAATTGCTATTCGATTGAGTGAGAATAGTACATTTAAAACTTTTATGGACAAATAGTGCCATCACATATATCCAATAGGTACCTGTGTTGCCTTAGAACAAAGGCTGCCAAACTGGGTGGGCAGTATCATCCCCCTCACATAATACAGAAATAGTTGGTGTAAAAATGCTTGATTTTATGTTTGCGAAGTTGCACCACTGATGGATTCTCCAATGAAAATGGGTTTCCACGATCGTGTTGATGGTTGTCAGAGTGAATAAACAAACATGTTCGACGATATTTCCCTTTCCTCGCAAGTACCGTGGTAATAGGCGTACGGATCACGTGGCAGTAGGGGTACTGATCGAATCGCGATGAAATCAATGTCCATATTTCTTGTGTCCAGTTCCAAACTACTCTCCAAATTTGAAAAAAAAAAATCGGGCTGTTAGATCGTGAGAATGTGCGTTTGAGAAATACTACCCTTGCGTTGTTGATGGAATTCATGGGCGCCCGTCTCCCATCATCCTTGAAAACTTCTTCAAAATGAACTATTTATTTATTCACCGCCCCCGTCCAAAAAATGATACGTCAATCAAATTAAATTTAAAATATAAAAAAATTTTTTTTATTTATTCATGTTTATAGAGAAACACAGAACCAAAATTGTTCAAATAGCACTAAAACGCAATATGAGAATGACAATTTGGATGTTGGAGGAAGAAGGAAGTGAAGAACCAAAAATGCATCTTGATCTTAAAATGTTCCAAAACGTAAAATCCACTTTTGAGATTGGAGACTAATTTTAAAACCTATTTAATGGAAAAGATGGACGTTTTGACTTAGGGGAAGATTTTTTCTCAACTTCCTGCCGCAGTCAGGCTTTACTACCTCTGGTGGTGAGGAAACAAAAACAAAGAATTGCCTGATCGACTTTCAATTTTCAATTTACAGTAATTCAAGGTAGGTACAAAGGAAAATAGCGTTTTTCCGAAAACCGTATATCGACGGTATACTCGCAAAACCATATAGTTTATCTCGTTTTCGCAATATTTACAAAAATAGCGCAACATTGACAACAAAATCCTTGTTACCTAATAAAACCTTCGGGTGTAGTTCGTTATCCGCCCCCATTTTGTTCTCTCTTTTGCAAGCACTCCCGACCACCTTTTTCATTTTTTGAGGAGTGTTCCGTAAACTACATTTCATCTTCTTGAGCACAATCGTGACGAATTATAATTTTTGATTGGTTAAGATTGGGAAATTAGGTGTTGAAAAAAGTGGGGGCGAATACCGAACTATTTCTCTAGTGAAAAAGTTCGGTATGCGCCCCCACATAGTTAATAATGGAAAACACAACATTTTTGGTTTAAATAATTCATTTATTAATATGATTATTACTTCTGACACATATTGTGGTGTTGTATTATTCTATGGTTGGTTAATACAAATTCTTGATGCAGTCCAAAAAATGCTCAAATGGATCTATGCCCATTGACTTCACACATCTCCTCCTCAAAAATTCGCACAAGTGTGAATGAAGACTGGTGATGTTTCCTCCAGCATTGATACCGCTCACCTCACCGCTACAGTCAACATCGTTTTTATTTTATTTATGAAAAAACTTTCGACCAAAGTTATTCTCTGCCTCACCAGTTATCTCTCTCAAGAAAACGTCCCAGGCCGAATCAATGCAATTCGGCGGTTATCGAACTTTTTCTCTAGGGAATTTTTTTTTTTTTTTTTTTTTTCAACGTGATTTATTATTGCAACTGAATATTAAATACAATCCATCTAGCAATATTACATATCATTATTACACTCCTTGAGAGCCCGTTTACAGTAAAAAGCAGTCCCTTCTCATAACAGAATCTTCAACACAGCTATAACTGCACTTTAACAGCACTAACTAAGTCCAGTGGTTATTTTCGCTTGAGTCGCCGGAGTTCATCTTCGTTGTCCAAAACGTAGAGCATTTCCAGGTTCTCATGATTGTGGAGGCGTTGTTCGTGCCTCCTTGAGTACCTTGCGATAATTTCGTGGACTGTTTCCATCCTCAAGTCTCGATGAATATCATCGTTCCTCATGTACCAAGGTGCACGCACTATACTTCTCAGTATTTTATTTTGGGAGGTTTGGATTTTGTTAATGTTTGATTTTTTGGCACAGCCCCATAACTGAATTCCATAGGTCCAGATAGGGCGAAGGATCTGCTTATAAATAAGCAGTTTATTGTGGAGAGAGAGACGAGAATTCCTTCCCATCAACCAATACATCTTTCTGAATTTGATTTTAATTTCCTCTTTTTTCTTTTCTATGTGTTTTTTCCAGTTTAATTTGGAGTCGAGGGTCATACCCAAATATTTAACTGCATCGGTATGGGGTATTTTATTTGAATTGATCTCAACATCCATGACAGGAATTTTTCGGTTAGTAAAGTTGATGTGAACTGATTTTGATTCATTCAACTTTATTCTCCACATACTGGTCCACTTAGTAACCTCAGTGATTGACTTCTGTAGATTACTAGTTGCAGCTTCGATATCATCATCGACGGATAGGATAGCCGTATCATCTGCAAAGGTGGCAACAGTTGTACATTCTCGTTGGGGTAAGTCCCTTGTGTACAGTAGATAAAGGACTGGCCCTAAGACACTCCCTTGCGGGACCCCAGCTTTTATTGGCTTCAAGCCAGAGTATTGGTCATCTTGCTTCACCCTGAAATGTCTGTTTTCAAGGTAGGATTTTAGCAGTAAGTAGTACTGTTTTGGGAGATCTCTGTGCAGTTTGTACTCCAATCCCTCGTGCCAAACCTTGTCAAAGGCCTGTGCCACATCCAAGAAGATACTAGCACATATTTTCTTACCTTCGAGGGCCTTTTCTATTATGTTAGTGATTCGATGGACTTGATCTATGGTTGAATGTTTTTTTCTGAATCCGAATTGGTGATTTGGAATTAAATTTTTATCTTCTATCAATGGTTTGAGACGTTTAAGAAGCAATTTTCAAATAGTTTTGACATAACAGGGAGGAGGGATATTGGTCGATACCCCGTCTTCTCGTTTGGTGACTTTCCTGGTTTGGAGATCATGATGACTTCAGCAACTTTCCATTGGGAAGGTACGTGTTTCAGTCTAAATTTAGCATTGATAATGTGAAGCAATTTCATCACTGCTTTATCGGGGAGCTCTTTCACTACACGACCTGATATCAGGTCGTAGCCGGGCGTTTTTTTTTTTTGCATTAATGTTGCTTTTTATTTCATCCTTAAGTTCCTTCAGTGTCATAGGAAGTATTTCGAGTTCGTCAATTTTTTCCGTCCGAGTTGTATTTTCGTCTAGTAGTTGATTTGGTAATGGTTGAAAAGTTTCGAAGAGATGCTCAGCAAAAAGGTCTGCTTTCTCTATATTACTTCTGGCCCAAGTTCCATCCTCCTTTTTGATTGGACTAGGGAAATAGTTCGGTATACGCCCCCCACTTTTTTCAATGTCTAGTTTCATTGCTTGGAGTATTTGAAAACATAAGTGCGGTATATTATTCATACAGTACATGAAATCTAGTTTACGGAACACTCCTCAAAAATTGAAAAAGGAGGTCGGGTGTGCTTGCAACAGAGAGAACAAAATGGGGGTGGATAACGAATTACACCCAAACCTTCAATTGTAAGCTGGAGAGTTTTTCTCTCTTGTAAGAGAGTTTTGATCATTTTGGACACTCACGGTTTTGGGGGTATAATATCGATATGGCATTTTTAGGGTTTCTTTCTTTTATCCAGAGAAAAGTGCACTGGGACTGCAATCGGCGTTAGAACGGCGAGGAAAGTAGTGTGAAGCCTCGCACCGGGGAAGTGTTCAGTAACTTCGCAAGGGATGTATTGTTAACTTGAGAAGGATCGTGTTCTAACGTGGTACATTGAAAGTTACTCTTCACCTCGTTATAAGACGCCATGTTTTGACTGGGGAGTCGTGCAATAACTTTCCATTCTTGTCAACTTCACTCTTGTGTTCTCTCTTTCGATGTTGCAAGGAGACAAGATGAGGTCAGGTTGAGAGGGATGTTTGTAGCGTACGGTGGTTACACCTGGACAGATTCTGCCCATAATGGACATAATAATGACGATTCATTTGAAGACAAGAATTCGCGTTGATCACTATTAAAACAATCAAAAATCCAAATAATTACCTAATTAATAATTAGGTGTCCAGGTCTATTTAAAAAAAAACCTTATTCGTTTTGGCTCATCATCTCCAGTTGGGTTCATAATAAGGTTGTCACTTTAACAAGTTTCAAAACACCCCCCGATTCCGAATGACGATTGCTTACTTGAACGTTTCCTCGCCTCGCATGAAATTAATGCAAACGTGTCAGCTCGTGCCCTCATTTGCTCATAAAGGGCTTCAAACTGGTCCATCAAGGAAACGTCGTGATGAATGTAGGAATGGAAGGCGACGGAGGGAAAGGGAGGGGTTCAAGATAAAGATTCCCCGTTTGACACAAAACGTGATAAACGACCTTTTCAAGGGAACCGTATTAATCTTTTTCCCGTCTCCCGTTATATTTATAAATTCGTGATTGATCGACGCGACCTCGATTGACGACGGATGCAAATTCGTCCCCATCGAAAAATGGAGCGGCTCAGTGAAAAATTCTTCAACGGCGCCTCTTATTTTAAGTGTTGCGAGCAAACGATGTTGCCTTTAAAAATGTTCAGGGAATTTTCGAAGAAAATAAAGCTAGTGCAATGACCTCAACGTGTTTTTTGGAATGGAAAATTTCAAAATTTTTAATGAACACCTGATTTGGAACATTATAGAACTACCCTTGTAAATAACACTCATTCTTGTACAAACCACACTACGAGAATACAAGGAACGCAACTTCGAAAATGATAGTTTTGAGTTAGGTTGTGCGAGATACACCTGGACGAGCTCTACGTGTAGCTCTAATGGACGTATTTATATTCGCTCTGGTTGTCTCTGCCTAGCCAAATCAGACCAAAAAAACCGTGCCTCCAATAAAATAATGCAAACCTGGAAATGATCTTAATCCTTAATCTTAGGGCATCCCAAACAAGAGTGATTTGAGTTTGCGACGGTTTCTGAGTGCATCATAACTCGTGAGAGCCTAAAAACCGAGAAACGTTGGCCTTTTTTCAGTTTTCGGCTTATAACTCAAAAGCAATGCCCCATGGTTTGTGAGGAATTCGGTTATTCATCGGGACCTGGATGTACCACTAGTAGAGGAAGTGATAAAAGCGACGATGAGCCGAATCCATACATCCATAACTTACCACCAATCCTCAGCTTTTGAGCACTTTTGAGGAAACTGCCGGGAGTTCTTCGTCTCGGGAATGTCGCGAAAGCGAAATTTATTTGTTTCTGATTTGGACGGACTAAATTATTACCTTCAGATTTCAAACATAGAAAATTATTGGCAATCAAAATTATTATCTTCAACCATGTGATTATTTAATATGTTAATTTCCTTGAATAAAATATTCAATTTTCGTACGAGATTCACGGAAACCTAATTCTTATAGTAAGAATATTTAAGTTCACCACATTTGGTAGCAGAGCATGGTTGAACTGAAGATAATAATTTTGATTGCCAATAATTTTCTATGTTTGAAATCTGAAGGTAATAATTTAGTCCGTCCAAATCAGAAACAAATAAATTTCGCTTTCGCGACACCTCCTCAGCTCATGGGACAGGTAACTTCACCCCCGACGCCTCAAAAGAAAGAGAATGCTCGACCTGATGAACGGGAATGATTAAATTTTTATTCAAAATACCTACATTTATTTCAACTTATAATAATTATAAGTTTGAAAATAAAAGTATACGCTCGTATGACAATTATTGTCATGCGAGCGTATACTTTTATTTTCAAAATCTATCATTTTAGTGGATGTGTGTGTTTTATTTATTCACATCCCAGCAAGTATGGACCGCGCCACACTTGAATGAACTACGAGCTGTGAACTGTACAGTAAAAGTATTACCTTCATAAGCGTTATTGGTAGTGAAAACCACCTGGCCAATGATAGGGGTAGGAAAAATTCGCATCATTTCAGTCATTAGCCACCCGGCCAATGACTGGAAAAATCACCCTTGTCATCATCCAGTTATTGGCCGACCATATATTTTTTACAATTTGTGAAAATTCCATGTCCTGGTGGCAGAAATAAACTAATAGTTTACTAGTGATCATGCAAAAACAAGAAAAACTACATCAAATTTGAAAATAACCACATCAAACTCATAACCCTTCACTGGTAGACCCCGGAGCGCGGCGCTCCTTCAGCCCATTATTCGAATACTGTGGTTCACAGTGGCTATCCTGAGGGCTGTGATTCACAGTTCCCTCCTAGAAACCACCTCTACGCAGGACCGTACCCTCCTCTCTGTCCCCAAAACCGCTCAGGGTTAGTGAGAATCGGTTTCTTGCACTAAAACGTGAATGTGTCTCTCTTAAGTCTGAGCGCTCATCTGATCCCAAGAAATGGCTTCAGTGGTCTGAGGAAGATTCTGACGATATGGCAGAACGTACATCTGACTAAAACGACTTTGATTAGTTAAATTTTGATTGCTCAGTTATTTGTATTTCAGAGTTGAGCAAAACCTATTTTTACCAATACGTATTTCTGAGTTGAATAAAAAAAACTTTCTTACCAATATGTTTTTCATTGAACATTTTTAGATACACCAGGAGATGAGTTGAGTATCTCACTCTGACCAAAAACAATTAAAAATATGATAAATATTGATTTTTTTTGGGAGGAAGTACCGAAAGAGCGCCGCGCTCCTGGGTCTACCTTTTGCGAGATGAGATTAGGTCTACCACTGGAGGGAGTTGGAACGAGTTGAGGCATGCTTATCGTTTTCATAATTAATAGGTGTGATGATCATAATTCGTGGACCTTCACCACTTAAAATGAGTTTGAGAGGTTTATATAAGGCTTCACTGTATCCTTCAAGATCCCACTGCCTTCTAGAATACTCACTTAAGGAAAACATTCAAAATGATCCAAAAGAGAACTGTGTGGTAAAAAACTAACTTGAAAAAACTAGGTGGCCAATGATTTACCCTAAATGGTGAACCGGTCCCTATCGATCCTGAAAATCTTTCAGAGAATTTCTTTCCAGGCAAAAATCGCCACAACAGCTCGCGTCATATTTTGCGTTTGAGGGCCCCAAACCTCTCCGTTTGATGACGGTGGAATGCGCAAGACACGAAAACCAGATCGTACAAGCCAGTCAGTGAAATAATTACAACCTACGAGGCCTTTGTGGTAGATGGTGGGTTCACATTACACCGAGTTATCAAAAGTAAGTGAACTATGCTATTTGGTTCTACTTGTGCAATAGTGTTTTATGGATAACCAGAGGATGCCACTAAAGATGCCCAAACCTAGATGGAGACAACCAGATCCATACAATCTGCTCACCAGAGTTCATACGGTCAAAAACAAGGCAAATAATCGTATTGTGTGAGGGTTTTTTGATAGACGATAATGTTCAACATATTCCCATATTATTAAATATTGCATTCGAAATCAAAAAGAGATTATAAATTATTGTAGAGCAAAAATGCATGAAACTCGGCTGAAACACTCCTTTGTACGAGTAAATTCTCCTTGTAAATTCGTCCATATTGTTGTGGGCCTGTACCTATGAACTTTACCTCGTAAACGAAACAAAATAATGCCTGACAAGTAGTGAGGGGGATCTCATCAAGGGAATTCCTCTTATGGGCTACACCCCAACTTTCCTTGGCTAGAATAGACTAGACCCTAAATTCCTCAAGTGAACTAAACTCCAACTCCACAGTTCCTGTTGTGGGCTGGAGCCTAATAATAATGTTTCTATAATTACCTAGCACTGTAGATCTCTCTGTTTACTTCAACAAACATAATTTCTGATTCTAATTTTCTTGCCATTTTGCGAAAAGTTCTTCAAAGGCGCCTCACATAATTAGTATTGTCGGCGAACGTAGTAATAATGAGTCACGGAATATTGCAAACTTTCGGCTTGAAGTTGATGAAATACCGTTATAACGACATTTCATAGTATCTCTGTAACGTACACTACTAAAGTCGCTAAGTGCTATAAAATCAACTTGAGACAAACGAATTTCTCGATCTTTGTAGTTTATTGGGCTGTAACGCTGTCATTATCGTCGTGATTCATGAATGATAATTAACCTGTTAGGGCAATTAAAATTGTATTTTTCCACTCGGTGATGACCTTCTCAGGTTGTCAATCAAGTCGAATCCAGCTTGTAGGTACCAAAAATATTATGACAAAACAATGTTTGGTAAAATTTAACTAACCTAATATTACCAAATTGAGAGGAATGAGGTACCTTGTTATTTAAAGCTTCAATTGGATGACGTGGATTCGATTGTGAATTTAATTTTACATGTCATGTAGAATCGTTGTCCAAACACCACCAAATTCGGAGTGTGTAGTACTCTGAGCGATTCGCACCAAATACACATGGTGGAAGAGGGAGGGGGATTTTTCGAAACACCAATTTTACTGGAGATATTCCGTAAAACCACTAGTATTGTCCAAACGAAGAGTTTTCGTTCAAACCGGCTTATATCCATTTTTTACACTTTTTGATGTTTTCACGAATTTTGAATCTTCGGGGGTACTTGTACAAAATGAAATGCTCAAAAAACAATAATTGTTGACAGGATTTTCAGTATTCTCCTCACAGAGACCGGTTGAAGAATACCATACAAAAGTATTCAATTCTGCTTGGAATCAGGTATAGGAATAATATCATACGTAATCACGTTTAAATGGCTTGAACAGTAACATCGATGTGAAGTCGATTCTAATAAGCAGCAAATATGTCGATCGACCCCACAAAACACACTACGTCAACTGATTGGGAACGAGCTTTCGATAAATTATTATCAACTTCTTCAGGGCTCGAAGGAGTGTTAGGAACTTCTTTAGTACTCAGTGAGCCTACTAAGCGTCGAAATAAACTGAGCTGGTGGAGAGGCCACCATAATTATTGAAAATCAAATGGTTTCCCTGAAAGCTGATGTTTTATTTACTTCATTTAATGCCGCGTGATTAACGCTTAGTATGCTCACTGAGTACCCAACACTCCTTAAAGCCCTGAAGAAGGTAATAAATTTACCGAAAGCTCGGAAAAGAAGGCGTTTAATTCTAGTTGACCCCATTCCCAATCAGCTGACATAGTATTCGGATAAGCCTCTTGACATTATACTTGAAAAAGATACATTTTTCGGTAGACGCCTACGTCATTTTCCCTATTAAGTGTCTCTGAATAGTAAAAACACTATTTCAAATGTAAATCAATTCATGGTTCTGACCCCCCCTACCGCTATTTTCAGCTTCGAAATAAAAGTTCCAAGTTTGGATAAGAGTAGGAGCTCGTCAAAGCTAAATGACGTCACAGATGAACAATCTCCCTCCCACTAGTTTCCCACGTGCAAGATCGAGATGGAGATTGATCAGCTGTGACGTCAATTCGTTTTCTTCGATTTTTCCTCCATCTTTTCCACCCACATTCGGGCGTTTCCAATCCATCATTTGCACCTTTTTGGACTTCTCTCTCTCCTTATGATCCATAATTCGAAGAAATATAAAAAGAAATGAATGTGAAAAGAAAAACAATCAACAAATTTTACCGTTGAATAGATTATCAGGATTTACTTACTTATTTGTAGATGGAAGAGGAAAAGAACACTTACCTGAAACAGGAAAGAATCAATTAGTAAAGATAGTAATAATTTGCACATTAAAGACATATCGAGAGTACATTTGCACATAAGTGGGCATCAAACATTCATATTGTTTGTGTCTATTCATACTAAATGGCTTTGTTGATGGTACCTAGATTTTTCAAATTTGGCCTAAATTCTGGAAGTTTGTGGGTTTTTCGTTTTGGATTCTAAACAATCTATTTTCGCTTCTCGTTTTCATTTATCAACCTTTAGAATCGAGTGAGAAAAATTTGATGATTCAACTACGTTTTAAGCTCCGTTAATCCAAAAATTGAAAAAAAAAATTGTAAAAATTGATGAAATATTTGTGCCCCGAAGATTTTTTTTAAACTGTAAGTTACTTCTAAGGGGTAAAAAGTGGAGGAAAACCTTTTCAAAACGCCGTAGTTCAAAAACTTTTTCCATACAGGTATTGTTTATTCATTAATTTAAAATAGGAACGATTTCTAAGAGTTTTTCAACACCAGCCAAAGCACTGCCTAATGAAGATAATTAATTAACTAATGACTGAATATTCATGTCGTTTTTTCATCAATTTAAAATAGAGTTCAATTTCTAGAAGCAAACCACCCAGGCGATCAAAAATACTTAAATGCGCGTTTATTGTGACATTTTTCAGGACACGTTGGTGCCAGCCAGGCTAGATCACCAGCTTGTAAGGGGCCCGAATCCCCCCCCCCCCCCCACACACACACAAAACCTACCATTGGTCCTTAGAAAGCAGGTGACAGTTCTCTCCCAGTTGGACGAACTATTAGTCAGAAACACGAGAGTGAATCGCACATGGACGTAGGCTGACGGGAGTGAGCCAAATTTCAGGTAATCAAATTCGATATTTTTTGACAGAATTTCATGTCACTCAACCAAGAATCAACTCAATGGCGACCACAACTTTGGGATAACAATGTTCAACCGGTAGGTAACTTTCTGTCCAAATGAACTTGACTATTGACTCTGCGCAATAATATGATTGGTAGGTAGGTACTAAATGGAATACCCATGTTCTTCGCATAAGGGTGATCCGGCCTGAAAAAATACACCGTTTTGTAATAATTTCCAGCATTATTCTATCGACTTTATGAGCAAGTCGAAATATTTCCGATGAACTGTCCAAGAAATGAATAATTCTGTAGTAAAGGATGGTGAAAATGGCGTTTTGGGAGTCTCTGTTTCATCATTTCTGTAATTCTGATGGAAGAAATTGAGGGCCCTCGGGGCTGTTTTTCTTTAGATAGATAGATAGATCTTTCTTTATTCGTTGTCATGAATGAACAAAGACATAAATGCGTCAAATTTACAAGAATAATACGTAGGTAAAATATAGGTAACTAGGTGTATATTATAAATCACGATTGAAAATAGGAACTCGTGCGTTTCATCTTTTCTAATATAGCCTGATCAAAAAATGAGAAAAAAATGAAAAAGTGAAGTGGCTTTTCCAGCCCTGGCCAGTCGAGCCGGGCCCGGACCTAAAGCAACCAACTATCGAATAATAAATACATCGATACTACAAAAATAAAATTAATAATTCAGTAACAATCTTTAACAAATTAAGCTTAAACCACACGTACATCACAGTTGATTAAAAAAAATTAGTAAGATAACACAAAACATCACACGAGTATCATAGTAAATATAATAAGAGTTTGAATAAATAAATTAAAATACGAGTACACACCTATCAAAGTACAGAGCTTCCAGAAAGTTCAGGGACACCCCTCATTTGACACTTTCATTCCAGTGTCTTTTGGATTCTTGATCCAAAAAGTGTGGCAATGAAGTCACTTGTTCAAGGTTGTGAAAACTTCACCATGGAGTCCCTCTTATCAATCTTATCACTCGAACATAACCTTCTGCAGTTGAAATAACAATGTAGACCCGTGAGAGGGACTCCATGGTCCCTGTTAAAGTTTAAGTTAAGGTTTAAGTTTTCACAACCTTGAACGAGTGACTTCATGGCCACACTTTTTGGATCAAGAATGCAAAAAAAGCCTATAACCCACAAAAGTTGTCAAAGAAATACCAGAGAGTGAACAGTATTGTAGAGCTTGGTTCACATAGGTGCGTAATGTCCGTAATCCGTAATTGGATCCTATTGGCTGGAGCGAATAGCCCCTCAATTAGGGGGCATGAGCAATATTTGCGGACGAAGACTTTTGGAGCGGAGTGTATCGTTTTGTAAAATTAGATATTTTACGGATTACGGATTACGGACATTACGCACCTATGTAAACCCAGCTTAACCACGTACAAGTGTATTAAATCAGGAGAAAAACTAATAAAAAGTGCAATATCTCAATAATTGAGATAATTAAATAATTACAATAAATAATTATTATTTTCTAAATTGTAGAATTTTTTGTCCCAAAAAACAGCGAAAATTTGCCGCTAGCCTAAAAACTGTTTTTGTTTTACTATTCTCATAAAAACTTGAAGAAAAATCTTACTTACGGAGAATTTTTTTTCTCGAAAATGTTTCGTTTTCCATGTTCTACCAAGGAAAAATGTTTACGAAGGTATGAGGCACAAAGTTTAGGGACACTGGAATGAGAATGTCAAATGAGGGGTGTCCCTAAACTTTCTGGAAGCACTGTAGGTACTTTTACTAAAATACCTCTGCTGCCCGATGAGATCTACTTTTCCATTTATATTTTGTTCAATACAATGTGCAACTCCAGAGATTCCGTTGGTGAGAGTATTGCTTCCGAGTCTACCAAGGTAGCGGAAGCTTTGTTTTCACTTTTCAAGGATGAAAAAAAAAAGTTCTCCAAAATCAAAATTTTCACTCGCGTTTTGCGTTTTAGACCTTTCTGAACAATTTTGGTTCCGTGTCTGTGTGTCTGTCTGTCTGCGTGTCTGTCCGTCAGTCATCAATTCCTTGTAACGGCCATAACTTCGACATTTTCCACCCGATTTCAATGAAATATTCAGGGATGTTACAGAGTAGTGATTAGATGTTCCCCTATGAAAATCACCACCTCCGGACTGATAGTAGCCACTGTGCATGCGCAAACGTGAATTTCCTTGTAACGGCCATAATTTCCACATTTTCTACCCGATTTCAATGAAATTTTCCAGATGAGATTCCAGATGATGTTACAGAGTAGTGTTTAGATGGTCCCCTATGAAAATCATAGAGAATTGTTTTTCATAGAGGGATTCATTCATAGAGGAACGGACTCCTGTGAGAGTCTCAAATCATGACGAGGCTTCAATATCACAGAGGATAGAGTCTTGATTTGTGCTCTAAGGATCGCGGGTTCGAATCCCAGTCGAGGCTAAGAATATTTTTGATCCAATCACATACATCTACTCACTTAATTTTTCATCCGAATTTGATGAAATTTTCTAGGATTGTCCGGATTAGCGTGTAGATGGTCCCCTGTGAGGGTAGTGAAAGGTACTTGGAGCGGTATTCATAGTCATTCCTCAAGGCGCGGATTTCCTCGACTCGAGTTAAGGTTTCCTCCAACTTATCTTTTCTCGAGGATTCCTCAACCTATTCATAGACGAACAGAACGCATTTGGAGGTCGACCTCAGCTCATCCTCAACTCGAGGAGACCTCGAGTTACCAAACGACGGTCGAGGAAGAATTGGCAGCCCTGTTCAGGTAACAGCTCAGTGAAGGTTTCATGGAGAAGGTTAGATTGTTTATTTCAGAATGGTTGGTGTTGTTTTTCAGCTTTGACTTTGGACCATCAGTGTTCCTGTTGTTCGCGTTCCTTCTTCAATAAAATAGTGTTTGCTACCTTTTAATTTTTTATATTAGTTTCCAAATGAAAAGAGAAAAGAAGAGAGCCGTTTTTAAGCGAAGCTGAATAAACTACGTTGAGGAAATTCATAAATGAAAATAAGGACATAGTGGAAAAAAAACAGATGCGGTCGAAAAAAAAGTGTTGGGAGAAAATCGCGAGTGATTTCAATTTCATTGGAAAGTACCCAACAGAAAGTAGCGTATTATATTCAATAAGTATATTATATTTATATTGGTGCTCCTTTTCTTTGCGCTCGTTCGTTGTTTTGTAATTTACAAAGTACCAAAGCGCTTTTACACCTGAGTGAAATGGACCATCGATTAAAGGCGCATCTAGACTGACCCGCAACACTTCCCGAGTCCCGCGGCAGCATCATTCCGTTACAACAGAACTTCTCATCCTCATACTTCTCAAATCAGTAGAAAACCCAATTTCTACTTTTTCCCCTATGGGGTTGTCTAAATGAAGGCTTTAGAACTATATGAAACAAATTTCCATTGGTATTAATACGTGCTTTCAACAAGGAAGGTACCTAGTAGGTAGGTACATTATTATGAAGAGTTGAACATAGTCCACTACTTTTTTTTATTCGAAATTCCCACCCACCATATTTTGAAAATTGTTGAGGATATGTTGCTCCTAACATTCACCAGAGTTTGGAGCGATTTGAAGATGACGTTTTTTTGTAAAGTGCGAAAATGTCGTTCTGTAGTGCTTATGACTATAGAACCTTGGCTTCGAAACAGATGGCTCGGCAACTTCTAATATCGATTACTTCTTTTTTTTCAAAATTCCCTCACCATATTTTAGTATATTGTTGAGGACATGTTGCTCGAACATTCACTAGAGTTTAGAGCTATTTGAAGATGACCATTTTTTGTAAAGTGCGAAAATGTTCGACATTTCTACTGAAATCAGCTATCATCAAATATCAGACGGTCATAACTTTTCTTCCACTGAACCGGAATCGACCAAATTTCAGTATAATGTCCACTAGTTATGTAAGAAACATATGCCAGAATTTGGTGCATGTAACTCAGTCGTAAGTACCCAGCCCTAGATGACGAAGAGATAGATTCTGTTCTCTCCTATTCACAGAAATACTCTCGGGCAGGAAGAAAATCGGGAGTAGCACGTTTATCACGGTCTCTTTTGTAAAACGAAATTTCTTCCGAAATGTTCGATCATCCAATACCTATACAAATAAGAACATAACAAAATTACTGGCATGCACCGTGATTATCATTATCATCATAAATTTTGAGTACCTCCAAAGGGTTTTCTTGATCCCACAAGTAACATTTCGGCCTTCGCTGATCTCGCGAAGATTCCTACAAATACTCATCAAATTCCTCTAATCTTTCAATATCTTCGAAATCCATGTTTTCGGACGAAATGACCGAAGAATAGATCCGTAGAATATTTTATAACGACAACGCTTGTGATAACAGGTAGGTAGATATCATCAAAATCTTTCCTCAAGGTACCTTTTCACCTACCTTGGGCTGAGGAAGCTCGAAGCCCCTTTCTCGACTCGAAATATCTCGATTCGGCCTTCAAATTTCTCGACTCCACCTCCGAAGTCGTCTATGAATACCGCCATTGGAGGACGCCTTTGGAGGTTCGAGGACGCCTTGAAATGAGGCGACTATGAATAGCTTAAGGAGCCGTCGGGCCTCCTTAAGGCTTCCTCGAGACCTTCCTCGACTTGGAGGATGAGTCTGGCCTTGACTTTGGCTTAAGGCTTAACTATGAATAGCTCGAGGAGGAAAGGACTCCTCAAAGCGTACTTTGGAGGAGTCCTCCAACTCGAGTCATGACTATGAATACCGCCCTTAGAGATTGGTGTTTTGAGATTAACTACTATGCATCGGATCATCTATACAATCGGGTTATGGATACGAGGAAGCCACGCCCACTTGGCAGACTTTTTTTGTTTATTATTGATATTGGAAACCTTAGGAACTTGGGTCTTTTGGGGGAAACAGAACGTATCGATAAAGTCAACCAACCTACAGGAAGTTTTGGTGGAGTGTTCTACACAACCGTCGGAAATTGAGGAACATTTTTATACCGGCTGAGCAGAATTTGGTTAGAAGCAGGGTTTCCATCTCATTCAAGGACGGCTCTCTTGTTCAAAGCAGTAACCACGCTGCTGCTCTAAACACTCGAAGGACAATAAAAAGTATTCAGAGCAGACATCACTCACAGAACTGTACCTACGATGCGGCGCCGAAAGAGAAGGAACTTGATACGAGGCGGAAGTGACTAATTTGTTGAATTATGTAGGAACATGGACGGTAGGCTGAGCCACTAAATCTACGTAATTTTTCCCACAAGATTGTAGGACATGCGGTCTCACGCCTATTAACCAACAGGCCGACAAAGTTCCTTTGAGAACGAGGGCTCATAATGCTGATCCATATTTGGTAACTTTTTCCCTGGATGGATTTCTGATTTTAGTGACTTCGTTGTGGCTTCTTTCTCGATGTTTTCAGTCAATGGGTGGCAAAAACAAGCCTTGGAATTTTATTGTCTCTCGAACGAACCAACTAATTTCGATGATTTCGAACACCTTTCTTGACTTCTTCAGTCAATTGAAGGTGAAACAAGCCATCGTGACTGTCTCGTCTCTCGAGTAAACCAACTCAATTCGATGATTTCGACCATCTTTCTCGACTTTTTCAGTCAATTGATTGATATTTGAATCTACTGCAATAGCTTCATTAAAAATCCGCTAAAAGAACAATGGGGGTTTTTTCGTTTAAATTGATTTTATAAATTTTGAACGCATTGTACGTTACGCCTTTGAAGTTTATTGTCTCACGAGCGAACCAACTGGTTTTGATGAGTTCGACCTTCTTTCTCGGCTTTTTTATTCAATTGATTGATATTTGAATCTACTGCAATAGCTTTATTAAAAATCCGCTAAAAGAACAATGGGGGTTTGTCGTTTAAATTGATTTTATAAATTTTGAACGCATTGTACGTTACGCCTTTGATGTTTATTGTCTCACGAGCGAACCAACTGGTTTTGATGAGTTCGACCTTCTTTCTCGGCTTTTTTATTCAATTGATTGATATTTGAATCTACTGCAATAGCTTTATTAAAAATCCGCTAAAAGAACAATGGGGGTTTGTCGTTTAAATTGATTTTATAAATTTTGAACGCATTGTACGTTACGCCTTTGATGTTTATTGTCTCACGAGCGAACCAACTGGTTTTGATGAGTTCGACCTTCTTTCTCGGCTTTTTTATTCAATTGATTGATATTTGAATCTACTGCAATAGCTTTATTAAAAATCCGCTAAAAGAACAATGGGGGTTTGTCGTTTAAATTGATTTTATAAATTTTGAACGCATTGTACGTTAACACGTGTTACACCCTAATCAATTTAAAACCCGTGCTCTCGGTAGCTCAGTGGAGACGGGGGGGGGGGGGGTATTTCGCGAGAGTCCTGAGAGAGGACCTTATTTTGGGGCGCCAGTCCGCTTTCAAAATTAGGGTTTGAGAGCTAAAGCGGACGAAACACTCTTTCGTGGATCTTACCGTACTCTGAGTCGACTATATCAGGTACCTATTGAATGAATATTTTGATTTTCAACTGATACCAGGTGCGAGGTAAGATTGAAAAATAAATCAATATCTAAAAGACAGGATTCTAAATTTATTTGACACCCAAAAGTCTTGGGTAATCTTAAATACACTGATTCTCTGCAATCAGCTCGCAATAAAACATTAAAAAGAAAATCAATCATTACACCTTCTAGTATTGCCTAGATTTGAAATAGACGGACAGATATCCCGTCATTTAATAGCGTCAGGGAATTTTGCAGTATATCAAAATTGGCCAAATTCCATAAAATTAGTAGGTACTCGAAACTATGAATTTGAAATTGGGCTCCTCTTACAATTGTAGGTATTTTTTTTTTTTTCGGCAGGCAGGTGAGAAAATCTTTAAGATCCACTGGTGGAGTTGGATCTCGTAAGATACCCTGAAGGATCCGCGACTTCAAGGTTATGTGGGATTCAAACCCACTAAAAAAACACCTCCTTTTCTCCCACGTTGGAAGCTCAGCCTGGAACTGTTTAACACATTACTTCAGGCTGAGTCCTGGGACACTTCATTAGTTCTGGATGGCGGGTCGGACCAGGTGTTCCCTTCTCTGTCTCTCTCGTTCTAACAATGTCTTCCTTGTCAGGATACTCTCTACCTACGCTGCCACAAGACTCCAGATCCTCTCATCTTCCAGCATCTTGCTGACGACAGCTTCTGGTGTTGAAATTTGGGGAGTTAATCCGAGCTCTGACAGCAGCTGGCTTCTTTCAGCCGCCCATTTGGTGCATCTGAAAAAGGTGTGTAGCGCATCATCATCTTCTCTCTTCTGACAGTGCGGACATGTTGGGACAGTTACCTTTCCCATTTCATGTAGATAGGCATAAAACAGTCCATGTCCTGTGAAGAATTGTGTGAGGAAAAAGTTTAATTCTCCATGCTTCCTGTCCGTCCATATCTGGATGTTTGGCACTAGCCTTGCGGTCCACCGTCCTCTATATTCTCTTGTCCATATCTCTTGCCAGCTTACCATCGTGCAATCTCTTTCTTCCTTGGCTATGCGGGACCTGTCTCCTTCATCCCTTCTGTCGAAAATTATTTTTCTCTCTGAAGCCATCAGCTGGATCGGTATGACACTGGTAAGCACAAAGATAGCGGGTTCTGACACTGTTCGGTATGCACAGGCGATTCGTAGAGCTCCTCTTCGCTGCACAGCTATCAGTCTCTGTCGGAGATACGCCACGCTCAGTGCATTCGCCCACACCTCCGCTCCATACAAGAGAATTGACTCCACCACTGTCATCATCAAGCGTCTCTTGCATGGTCTAGGGCCATTTATGTTTCTCATAAGGTGACAAAGAGCTGCCGATTTTTGTGCAGCCCTGTCTGCAGTCCTTTTTAAATGTTCACCAAAAGTGATTTTTGTGTCCAACATGACTCCTAGATATCTGGCTGCTGGTTTAGTTGTTATTTCAGTGTTTCCGATCCGCATTGGGATGATGGTAGGTATGCGCTTACGGGTGAAGATGACTACCACTGTTTTTGATGTAGCTAGTGCTAGGCTATGTTCTTCCATCCACTCCGTTACTCGTGTCATGATCTGCTCCAACTTGGCTTGGGCTGAATCCATTGTCCTTGCGAGTACTACTGCTGCCACATCATCAGCATATCCAACAAGGAAACAGTCCTCAGGCATTTCCAATCGCAGCACACCATCGTAAGATGCATTCCACAGTTGAGGACCCAACACTGATCCTTGAGCCGCTCCTGATGTGATCTCTTTCGTTCGTATCCCTTGAGCAGTCTCATATGTTAGTGTTCTGTTCTTAAGGTAACTGTCCATCACTGCCAATAGGTAAGACGGGACCTTGAAAGTATTGCTCAGGGCCTCCATCATATCAGTCCATCTTGCAGAGTTGAAGGCATTACAATTGTAGGTATAGAGTGCTAGGAAATAACTTTCATAACCTAACGTCTAACCTGTCTAATCCTTGCCCTAATATTAAACTTAGAGAATAACCTAAACTACCTAATTTTATTGACAACTTGCTGGTTTGAAGTCGTCGTTTGACTCAGAAGGCCAAACCAGGGAAATCTTGGGTAGGCATTTTCCGAAAGAAGGCTTGAATAGGAAGTCCCAATCAAAACAGCAGGATATAATTCCCCACGGAAGAGCCGCAACTGATTGAGGCTGATGAAGGCATACAGAATGCTCGCAATAGTACAATGCAGGGGATCGCCAGAAAATACAAAAGGCCTATAGGGTCCGAAAATGGTTTTCCAATAAAGGGAATTGAATAATTACTGCTGCAGTACAACAAAAAAAATCCAATGAAGTGTGAAAACTGCTAAGATTTGGCAAACTCGTGTCAATCGTCACTAAAATTATCCTGCAGTACAGGTCATCTATTCTTAGACGAAGAGACACTGAGGAAGCTCCCGGACAACTGTACCTACCTTGATAAAAGAGAGAAGGAGAGAGGAGGAGAAGCCCAATTATAAAGGTAAACCTTCCGATAAGCGGATTAGTAGCGATTACGGAATCGGCAGAACGGAAACTTTGGTCTGTTTACTATAGAACGATCTCGAGTACGTGTAATACACACTAAAGTTAACGAAACAAAAACTCTACGTGGATATTAAACGAAATTTTAAAATGAAATGATTTGTTATTTTGGCGGTGAAGTTCGCTCATAATATTGAAAGTTGTCTCTAGCTGTCCTTCAAAGAGTACAGGTGGTTCTAACATTCGCCTAACGGGTGCGCTTCCCCCAATCAGAGATCAATTCAGAATCTACTGATTCTACGAGTCCTCGTTATTCTTGGCAAGAAATCTTCACAGCCCACTCAACTTGGGAAACGTCCTTGTGGTACCAAGCTAAGTTTATCGTCGAAAATGTGTTATAAGAACCAGTGCTAATCCGACATGAGCTGCGAAGGTACTTCTCGACAATAACTTCTGGGTGGAGTCGTGGAACTGTTTTCTTTCAAAGGTTTCCCGGACGATCTTTTGTTCTCACGACATAGAAGCGATGACTAATTCGTGAGACGTCTCTGACGCGGTGGGCGGCCCTCGATGAATGCAGGGCCGATGAATGGAACCGGAAATTATCTTTATTTTCAGCTCCTATAAATAAATAACGAGTTACGACGCGGTTTCGAGTAAGAACTATAACCGGTTAAAAACATCTGCCGAAGGAATATTTTATTATTTTAAGTAAGGAACCTATTTTTAGGAACCAGCTCAGAATCTATAAAAGTTCCAGTTATGCAGAGTTAACCCTCCACGGGCATTTTCAACAATTTTCCTATAACTCATTCTGTTACTTCTACTCAATTGTTTCACTGCTCAATGATTGCATAAAAATTGTCTTCCACAACATTTCATAAATGAGGTCCAGTGGAGAAAAATTCGATAAACCATCATTCATGAAAGAAGAGTGTATTGAAAATTCGGAGTATTTTTACTTAGTTCCACCTTCTTGTTGAAAAACTGAGATAAATCAATGAATTTTCAAAGCAGACACGTGAAGGCGACAATTTTTTCTTCCTCAAAACCGTAGATGGTAGGGAAGCCTGTGCAGCAGGTCAAAACAATTTGTGGCCTCCAAATCATTAATTTCACTCGTTTTGCACCAGAGTAGCTGCTCCAACGAGTCCAGCAAACTAACGGTTATTCTCTCTATCTTATTGACATGTTGGATTTTTTAGAGTTGTTTATGACCTTTGTTACTGAGTAGTACACAAGCAGCAATTTAGGGTAACAAAAATCGTTACTGAACGGATGGTGGTGAAGAAAATTTCATGCAGATTACGAATACACCAAAAAATTGTAGGATAGTAAATATTAATATAAGTATCACTTTACTCCTGCAATAAAGAGAAATTATATATTTTTGTCTATTTTACATCTTTTTGCGCAAAATTCACCTAAATTCACGACTAATAAGATCAACCTCTTCGAAGGCGTTTTCTTCGAAACTACCATCTTTTTCCAAGGTATGAAAATAAATAAGAAGTATCAGTAGGCTTGCACCACTAAACGATTTTAAATTCACAAAAAATTAAACATTCATTTAACATAAAAAAAAACACTTCAAATCTGTGATTTTTTTGGTAAAAAACGTGAGCAAATTTCTACTGCATTTTTTTGGTAGGTAATTTTTAATCGGCGTGAGCTACATATTATAATGCCAATTATAATACCTTAGTAATATTTTTGGTATGGTTTTGGCCCAAGTTATTGAAATGTGTAGGTAATGTCTTTTTCGGCCTAAAAAGTGCACCCGATAAACAAGAATTGTTTTGTCTGGTCACTCGATCATGGTCAAGATTTATATCTGTTAACAAATTTATACGTGATTTAAACAATTTTGCATTTTGAATCCAACTCATAAAAAATACACAGACACAGAACCAAAATTGTTCAGAAAGGTCTAAAACGCAAAACGCGAGTGAAAATTTTGATTTTGGAGAATTTTTTTTTCGTCCTTGAAAAGTGAAAACAAAGCTTCCGCTACCTTGGTAGACTCGGAAGCAATTTGTAAAATCATCAGTCTGTTAACAAAAGTAACTACACGGCAAGAATTATTAGTTTGGAACACCCGGGTACGATTCCAGGCTGCGACATCGACATTTAAAAATAATAACAATAACAATAAACTATTGTTTTTTTTATATCAAGAGAGAAATTAGATGATTTGTTTAACCTTTTCACTGTCAGAGCCTGAAATGGAAAATTATCGATCTGTGCCAAACGCGCTTTTCACTTGTGCGGCCATATTATTGACAGGGTAATATCATGCCAAGGTGTTAGTTATGCACCTAGAATACACCCGTTACGCCCTGAGGCGTTCGGCAATCCTCATGGCACATGAGGGTAACAGGTCACCTTGTGTACCAATGAAGTCGCCGGCAAACTCAGAAATAGAAAGGTCGCGTGAACTCACTCTGAACATAGTTGAGTAGGTAGCTAAGCAAATTTTTATTGAAAAGTGAAGCAGCCGGCGGACTCATGGCACAGCTGGTAAATCATCACAAGATCGTAAAAGTAAAATCGCTAGTGATGCTCAAACCGTGCTTGGCTACCTTGGTAACGCATAAACTAGGGGTGCGTTGGTCCAGGTATTTCCCTGGAACGGTTCCAACGGTTGCAGTGACAAAGATGTAACCGTTCCAAATTACCGGTACAGGCGGTCAAATCCCACTCACATGACATGGATGAAGCAGGCAGTCAAATCCCTATCGTCCTTCTTCCATGCTTATGATCTCAACTTGCAATACAATAGCATCATTTTCCTTGAAAATTCGCTAAAAGGAAGGAATTTGAACCAGTGTTACAAAAGAGACAATTCATTATAAATGATAGTGACCAAACAAATCAAGGAAAGAATAATGACTCCTACAAGGGACTCCCCCCTCTCGTTATTGCCTATCACGGAATTCCTTGGCAACCTAATTTGAGCATCCATCCATCCATCCAAGAATAATGATGTTGCAGTTTAAGAACTTAACATGACAATAATAAATTAATAATACTGGAGACAACTTCCAAGCTAACCAGTCCAGAAGATCACTTCCCGCTCAAGAGCCATTCCATGATACTATTATATTCTCAGTCCATGGAAGTATTTAGGGCGCTTCCAGGTACAACATGGAACAGAACTGAGAACAAGATCCATGCTTACCGGTCCAAAACCCTTCCCGGTCCAGAGCCATTCTCCATTATATTTATCGGTCCGGTTCCATCCTTACCGGTCCAGAGTCAAGATATCTTATCGGTCCGTGGAACTGGACCGGTAAGGGTCGAGTTTTTGTCACTGCGTGGAACCATTCCAAGTTGATACTCGGTTCCACAGTCCCGGTACAGCTGTACCGACACACCTCTAGCATAAACATAAAATAACTAGAGGAAATCCAAAAAGTTAACTTTTCATGATGTTTCTGCGTGAAAACCTGAGAGTATTCCGGCGAACTCACGGAAGCACGGTCTTTGAATCTGCCGGCAGCCTCATGGCAGTCAAAAGGTACGAGGAAGAAACTACAAGGCAAGAATTATTATACCCGGGAACACCCGGGTTCGATTCCAGGCCGCGACATCAACATTTAAAAATAATAATAATAACAATGATAACAAGAATAATCTATTGTTTTTTATGTAAGAGAGAAATTAGATTTTTTAAATAGGGTTATTTGAAAAAGTTTTCCTCGCAGTTGGAACAAACACAACACCAGACACGAAGTCTTGCCTGAACATTGTATAAGAATCTGACGAAACGAACTCCCAGGCCATCATTCTCCCTACACAACCGTAATTCCTATTTGATTCGACACAAATGACATCATAGAAGTCAGTTTGCGGAGGAACGACGAAGAGAAGAAATTATAAATAGAGGCGTTAGGCAAGGGAGGTGCCGCAACCGAAATAGTCACTGCAGAGAAGGATAGGAAAAACCGCAGCGAAAACCACAACCCTCGAAAACCAATGTAATACGAGACGGACGAGCAGGGAATAGAAATATTACGGAATGTCGGAAATAGGATAACAGTTTATTATATTTCCGCAATATTGCTTATAAGGAGAAGAAGTTTGCCAAGTTGGGAGGGCAGTTCCTTCTCGCAGATTCTGAGAGCCAAACTAGGGATGTCAGATTCTTCAAAATGGATGGATTTAAATCGAATCAATCTTAAAGAAATGAATCTAAACAATTCGCACCGATTTTTTTCCGAATCCGAACTAGAAGCTGGAGCTAAATTTTAAAGCCTAACTATATACAAGTTTACTTGAATTCTATCAAGTTTCAAAACTAACTACCTACTTTTATCTTACATATTGATGTTTATTTTCCTTACAATTTAAGTCACGAAAAAGCTGTATTACCTACCTACTCCTTAAATGACAACCAACTCATTTTTCTTCATGAACGTTCCATCAATTATACAGGGTGTAAGCCTAACTGGTCTGCCATACGGTACCAGTCGATTCTACAACTAATTAGCAACAAAAAATGTCCCTTAGCGATTTTTTTTAAACCCTTCGTTTTCGAGTTATTTTAACTTTAAACTTTTTTTTCCTGATTATGACCTTATGTCATTAAATTGGTCATAACTCCGTTAATTAGCTGTGTAAATTACAATTTGAGGATACCGTTGGAAAGAGCGTTAAATTTCCTATCGGATAGATGTCTTAACTTGTTTTTGAGTCAAGGTTTGAGACATGAAAACATCCTCTAAAAAGAGAATTTTACGTAATTTTGGAAACCTCGCATTTTTTCAATCTCAAATTGAACTACAAGAACCCATACTTTTTCAAGATGCAAGAACGGTGAAAACTGCGCCAGAATCTCAGCTTTCCAATGGTATAATCAAAACATATTCTACAACCGTATTTAGGGGAGAAATTCGGGTTTGAACGCGGAAAAACGTGCATTTTTTCAACGAAATCGGCGCTCCGCCTAGTCGATCTGAGGGGTCGGACGATAGCAGTGGGTGGGCGGGCGCCGCAGTAGACCGCGAGGCCTCCGGAAACAGGAGGCCAGAGCGCTGATTTCGTTGAAAAAATGCACGTTTTTCCGCGTTCAAACACAAATTTCTCCCCCAAATTCGGTTGTAGAATATGTTTTGATTATAACGTTGGAAAGCTGAAATTCTGGCGCAGTTTTTACTGTTCTTGCATCTTGAAAAAGTATGGGTTCTTGTAGTTCAATTTGAGATTGAAAAAATGCGAGGTTTCCAAAATTACGTAAAATTCTCTTTTTAGAGGATGTTTTCATGTCTCAAACCTTGACTCAAAAACAAGTTAAGACATCTATCCGATAGGAAATTTAATGCTCTTTCCAACGGTATCCTCAAATTGTAATTTACACAGCTAATTAACGGAGTTATGACCAATTTAATGACATAAGGTCAAAATCACGAAAAAAAAGTTTAAAGTTTAAATAACTCGAAAACGAAGGGTTTAAAAAAAATTGCTAGGAGACATTTTTTGTTGCAAATTACTTGTAGAATCGACTGGTACCGTATGTCAGACCAGTTAGGCTTACACCCTGTATAAATAGGGATAATGAATTTAAAGTTCCATCAGTGATTAGGAGGAAGTATTATCGTTTATTGTTAGATTTTGATGACTCCGGCGGCAATATTCCAGTTTTTCAATTCCCTAGGGCCGTACACTAACAAATTTCTAAAATCCTTTAAAATTCCAAATTTAGGTACAATTTTTTAAACAATTTTTTGCCCCTTCAATGAAAAATACTAAGAACGGACGGCGACCGACTGAGACCCCCTTAACGCACGTTACTTTACTTGAACATCGATTTCTCTCGATCTGGGAGCTCGATTTGCGAATGGCAGCCCATTGTAATCGCACTTTCACTTTGAAATGGACCATCGCTGGAAGGAGGGCATAATATAATATTCAGGAAAGTCGATTCAGCACGCTGGACATCACAACTAAGGGATGACACAGCAGCACGGATGGCCGCGGGCAACCAGGCGAAACAGGTCGTGTCAAATTTGAACGCCAATTAGATTCGGATCAGTGGGCATAAAGTGCGCTGTTGGTCGTCAACCCCAAAACGCTCAACCGAAGTTTGCAGAGCCACGCAGTCACCAAGAGTTTACGGGATCAACATTATAGATTTGTTGACTGTAGTTGAAGAACCTCACGCAAATTTTCCGGCTTTTTGGTTTATTATTTTCAATAATGAACCTTTGGAAACGATCAAGAAAACAAAATTTTTAACACCCCCTCAAAATTTGATGGTTTACGTTTCAAGGTACGTAGAATCCAAAAATCGAATAAAAACGCTGCAAATTATTACACAATGGTTTATTATTTTTTATTTTTCTATATAGATCACTCGTCTGCAAAGCCACCAACCATCCAACATGAAGAAAAATATCGATCGCATTTCGGTCAGCTCTAATTTGAACGGAGATTAGGCCTCTTTTGCGATTCACACTCGTGTTTCTGATTTATCGTACGTCCAAACTTTAAATTCTCGTAGTGAGCGAACGGTTTGTCCTGCAGAGCTCCGGGTGGTCTCAAAAAATTCTAAAAATTCTATAGAATCTTAAATTGAAGGAAAAACAATACCTTTATATCGAAATTTTTTGAGTTCGGGCGTTTTGAAAATTTCAAAATTGATTTTGGAACCCTTAGAAGTGACCTACATCAACCAAAATCTTCGGGGCACAACTAGACCCCAAATGGAGCCTTTATACCAAATTTCATCAAAATCGGTCAATGCTAAGTGGCAAAAGTGCCGCGTACGGCGTACGGCGGACGGCGTACGGCGGACGGACGGCCAAATTTTTATTCGATTTTTGGATTCTACGTACCTTGAAACGTAAACCATCAAATTTTGAGGGGGTGTTCAAATTTTTTTTTTTCTTGGTCGATTCCAAAGGTTCATTATTGAAAATAATAAACCAAAATTTGGCCGTCCGTCCGCCGTACGCGGCACTTTTGCCACTTAGCATTGACCGGTTTTGATGAAATTTTGTATGTAGGCTCCATTTGGGGTCTAGTTGTGCCCCGAAGATTTTGGTTGATGTAGGTCACTTCTAAGGGTTCCAAAATCAATTTTGAAATTTTGAAAACGCCCTAACTCAAAAAATTTTGATATAAAGATATTTTTTTTCCTTCGATTTAGGATTCTATAGAATTTTTAGAATTTTTTGAGACCACGCAGAGCTCTGTAGGATAAACCGTTCGCTCGCTACGAGAATTCGAGTGTTTTACGCACGATAAATCAGAAACACGAGTGTGAATCGCAATAGAGGCCTAATCTCCGTTCAAATTTTAGCTGACCGAAATTATTTCGGTATTATAAGATCGATGTTTTTCTTCAAGTTGGATGGGGCTTTGCAGACGAGTGATCTATAGAAAAATAATAAACCATTGAGTAATAATTTGCAGCGTTTTAAGGCTGATGAGTTGATTCCGTGATGAGGGATGACCGTAGATTTTCCCCTAACAATGTCAGATTAATTATGCCTGTCCATTGAGCAAGCGCAAGCGTGAAAAATAACGTTGATTCCGTACACGGAAAAGTAATTTTTTTCGAAAAATAACGTTGATTTAATAAAATACCTTCAAACATGATTTTCAGTTAATTTTGAGGGCGCTAGGAGGGTTCATAGGACCGATTTTGATTAAAATTTGATAAATGAGTACTTAATATTTGTTATTTTTTTTTACCATTTTTCTTTGGCGAAAATATCGATAATATCGTCAAGAAAGTATCGATACCTCCGATTTTGTTGAAGTCTTGTGTAGAGAGTCTTTCCTATCCTCTCACAGTGTTGTTTAATAAATCTCTTTCTAAAGGCGTTTTCCCATCCAAGTGGAAATCCGCGTTCGTCACTCCGATCTTTAAGAAAGGTGATAGGGCTGCGGTCGAAAATTATCGTCCAGTAACGTCACTATCTACGACTCCGAAGGTTTTCGAGAAGATCGTGACCAGTATCCTGACCCCCTTGATCGTCCCCAGGCTTCCAATACAGCAGCATGGCTTCATTTCGAGGCGTTCTACTACCACAAACCTTCTATCACTTCAATCATTTGTCCTCGATAGCTTTCACAAGAAGTCTCAAGTCGATTGTATTTATACAGATTTTTCTAAAGTTTTTGATAAAATTTCCCATATTGCTCTTGTCCGTAAACTTAGTTCGTTTGGAATTTTCGGGTCATTGTTGGAATGGTTCACCAGCTACCTGTGGGATAGGAAACTCATGGTTAGAGCCCACAGCGCCGTTTCTGCGCCCTTTAAATGTTTCTCGGGGGTCCCTCAAGGGTCCCATATTGGGCCTCTGGCATTTCTTTTATTTTTATCGGACATATCTGAGGTATTTGAAGGGCTTGATGTCGAATAAGTAGCGTTTGCTGACGATTTAAAGATATATACTAGGATCGAGTCACTGTCTGACTGTGAAAAATTGCAGATTGCATTGGACTCGTTCTACGACTGGTGTGAATTGAATAAGTTGAAACTGAATGTGCAAAAGTGCAATTATATGTCGTTCTTGAGGGGTGAAACCCCAGTTGAATTTGCCTATAATATTAATGGAAGTCCACTAGCACGACAGGAATCTGTTTCAGATCTAGGGGTGCTTTTCAATCCCCAGTTGTCTTTTCGTGATCATGTCGATCGAATTTGTAATAGAGCGTTAAGGAGTTTGGGGTGGCTAAAGCGCCACACCCGCGACCTCAATAATCCAAGAGCTTTATCCACCCTGTATGTCTCTTTGGTTAGACCTATTTTGGAGTACGCCGTCATAATTTGGTCTCCCTACTATGATGAACACAAACATAGGGTCGAAACCATCCAGCATAAATTTCTGAGGTATGTGGCCTACAAGCAGGGGATCCCTCAAGATTCAGTGGATTACTCCAGTATCATGAGCTTGTGCGGACTAAAATCGCTAGAATCTCGCAGACAAGTAGCGGATGTGATTTTTTTTGGTCAATCTGGTGAACAACCGCATCGATGCCCCATACGTGTTGAATAAGTTCAGCTTTAATTGCCCTGCCTATTCGTTAAGAAATAACGACCCCTTTTATGTCCCGTTCGAAACCAGAAATTATTTATTTAATCATCCAATCTACCGGATGGAAAGACAGTATAACGTTTTGTGTCATGTAGATCCGAATATAGATTTATTTTTTGATTCAAATTGTTTAAAGAATCGTGTTAAAAAATTGTTGTTGTTGTGCAAATAAGTTGATTTATTATGTTGATCATTATATTGTTTATGGATTGTTATGATTTGATAGTGTTATAGATTTGATAGTGTGTTGGTCCAACTTGAAGTATTACCTAATTATTAATTAACTTAATGTATTTTGTAAAATTGGGCTTCGGCCCGTGTTCACCAAAAATAAATAGATACTCCGATATATTGGTGGTATTGTGCCGTCCCTAGGATTAGTGTGTGGTTATTGCTTCCTCACTACCGAAGGTAGGGAAGCTTTGTATTCGTGAAAGAAGTGAAAAAAAAAAAAATGTCCTCCAAAATCAAAATTTCCACTTGCTTTTGGCGTTTTAGAGCTTCCCGAACAATGTTGGTTCCGTGTCTGTCTGTCTGTCTGTCTGTGGTCAATCCTTGTCCCGGGCAAAACTAAACTAACCTGTGGTCCGATTTTGATGAAATTTTCAGGGATTGTGCGGGTTAGGTCCTAGACGGTCCCCTATCAATTTCAGCACCTTCGGACCAATAGGAGCGAGTGCGCATGCGCAAACGTGAATTTCCTGGAACCTCGGTTTCTCGGTTTCTAATGAACCGATTTTGCTCAAATTTGGAGGTTAGTTAGGGACTAACTTCTAAAAGACACCCTGTAAGTTTCAATCAAATTGGTCAAGCAATAGCCGCTGCGCATGCGCGAACTTTAAATTTATTGTTACAACCAAAACTCCGCAACTATTCAACCAATTTCGATGAAATTTTCAGGGATTGTGTGGGTTAGGTCCTAGACGGTGGACCGCTAAATAAAATTCTACGTTGAAAATACCTACCCGCATGAAAATACCCTATCCCGCATATTATCGCCAATATTTTGGTATTCAATAACTCTTTGAATCATAATTTTTTCGCCAACTGATTCTATACGTCCATGTTACAATGAGTGAGGAAGCTATACTGCCCACCCAACTTGGCAGACGTTTTTCTGTATCGTGCCGTCCCCCCTTAGAGTGGCAAGAATTGAACCAAGTAGTTTTTAAACATTTGGTTCATGGAAATTCAATTCTAGGCCTCAAATGACTCCTGAAAAACACCTAAATCAATAATATGATTGAATTTACTAAATTTACAGCCAATTTAAATTTGGTGCCTCCAGTGACACCCTGCGCAATGCCCGCAAGCAACGATGTCTAAGCTAGGTGTCTCCTGGACCACCTAGCCCACTCCCCACGGATATGATTTGCTAATTTTTATTAGGTTTGGTACCCTACATGACACCATGCTCGAAGCGTGGTATGACATCTTTGATAGCTTTTTCATGAGTTCCACTTGGGCTAGTTATTCCGCGAAGCTTTTGGTTAGCGTCAGTCACTTCCAGGGGTGAAAACGCTGTCAATTATTACACAAAGGTTTATTATCTCTATATAGATCACTCGCCTGCAAAGAACACAACTTTGCCATTGTCACTACCTACCAACCTAATTTCGCTTCACATTCAAGTTTAATTTATTGAAATAAACGCTTCACAATCAATTTATTTTAAATGGTTGCTAAGGATGCAAAAAACTTGAACAAACGAACATCGGTCGCATTTTGGTCAGCTAAAATTTGAACGGAGATTAGGCCTCTTTTACGATTCACATTCGTGTTTCTGATTTATCGTAAGTCCAACCCTCTTCTCTTAGGGAGCGAACGGTTGATCCTACAGAGCTCCGGGTGGTCTTATTCGATTCTAAAAACGCTGCAAATTATTACACAAAGGTTTATTATTTTTCTATAAGATCACTAGTCTGCAAAGAACATGGCTTTGCCATTATTACCACCAACCAACTTGAAGAGAAACATCGATCGCATTCCGGTCAGCTAACATTTGAACGATTCACACTCGTGTTTCTGATTTATCGCAAGTCCAACCCTTAAAGTCTCGTAGGGAGCAAACTGTATGTCCTACAGGGCTACGCGTGGTATCAAAAAATTCTAAAAATTCTATACTATCTTAAATTGATGGAAAAACAATACCTTGATATCAAAATTTTCTGAGTTAGGGCGTTTTCAAAATTTTAAACCTTATTTTTCAACCCTTAGAAGTGACCTACATCAACCAAAATCTTCGGGGCACAACTAGACCCCAAATGGAGCCCACATACCAAATTTAATCAAAATCGGTCAATGCTAAGTGGAGAAAGTGCCGCGGACGGCCAAATTTGTATTCGATTTTTGGATTCAACGTAGTATCTTGAAACGTAAACCAACAAATTTTGAGGGGGGTTAAACAATTTTGTTTCTTGGTCGATTCCAAAGGTTCATTATTGAAAATAATAAGCCAAAATAGGGGTTTCATTTCAAAACGATCTAGCTCGGGAACTCCAGATATAAAGGTACTGTTTGTTCACCAACTTAAAATAGGATTACATTTTTAGAATCGAATGAGACCAATCAGAGCTCTGTAGGACTGAGGGATCGTTCCCTAAGAGGTAGGTATCATGGGTTGGACTTGAAAATAATTAAGAAACACTTGTGAGAATGGCAAAAGATTGTTCACTGATCTTTGTTCAAATTTCAGATGTTCAAGTTCAAATTTCGAACTGAGTTTCAAGTCACTGTGCCTCTCTCGCAACCAAGAACCAAATAAGTATGCTTCGCTGGTAAGTTCTTTCTGTTTCAGAATAAGCTTGATTATGATGCTGGAGCTGACAATTTATTTGCAGCGTTTTTTAGGATTGAATATGACAACGCAGAGCTCCGTAGGACCAACTTTTCGCTCCCTTCAAGGATTCAAGGCGATAACTATGTTTTTGCTGGTAGGTAATGTCGGGCAATATAAAATCACCCGTATTCAAGTTTTTGCAGAAGATAAATGTAATAAAAATAACGTTGCGATATAACGTGCAGCACATAGCAAGTACATATCGGATCACCATCTGTACAGCCATGTAATGACTATAAAGAAGCTATGTGCCACAGCCAATCACCACTTTTTGACCGACTTCAACGCGCCGAAGGCGCGCGAAAGAGGAGGTACTCAATTCGGGTTGTCGTGGGACGACGATTTTTTTTTTTTTTTTTTTTTTTTTTTTTTTTTTTTTTTTTTTTTTTTGTATGTCCGAGTCGCTTGCATTTCTTTATTCTGGTACCAATCTGTCTGATTCTTTTTGAAATTTGTTCTACAAGTATCCGTGGTGGTCCCATTTCAAACAGATTTCATTTTGCTCAGTTAAAAGTATCGAAACTTTGTGAAAGAAGTTGAAAAACGTGGTTCCCGTTTTCGGGAATATTGGTCCGCATTCACTCTTCTTGCCCTGTGACTTCCGACTGAGTCAATGGAGGACCATTTGTGTATAGTCAAATTGAAGGTCTGATTGTAAGCTTTAAAATGATATGCTATATGAGGGGGGTTCCGATAACTAAAAGGTGCTGCGGGGGATGAGAAACGGGGAAATTATAGTGGCTTTTAGGCCAGAACCTGCATGAGCCATATCAAACGTGTCTACGAATGCTCATGTATGTGAGTTTTCCTACCAAGTATGAGCGATAATTATAGTACTGTTAGTTAGGTATTCTACCAAGTGGGTGTAGCACATAGCTCCCTCGTCATTCATAATATAGTTGGATATCTAATGGTATAGGAGATCGTCATAACTGCATAGTGCCGTACCAAATATGAGATATGTAGTACAATTTGGTGATAAGAGGGTATTTTACCAAGTGGGTGTAGCACATAGCCCCCTCATCACCGATAACATGATTAGGTAATAGTAGACGGCATCGTCAGAACTGCATAGTGCCCTACTAAATATGAGGTATGTAGTACAGTTAGGTGATGAGAGAGTATTCTACCAAGTGGGTGTAGCACATAGCTTCCTAGTCATCCATAATATAGTTGGCTATGTAATGGTACAGGAGATTGTCGGAACTGAATAGTGCAGTACCAAATATAAGGTAGGTATATAGTACAATTAGGTGATGAGAGGGTATTCCACCAAGTGGGTGTAGCACATAGCTTCCTAGTCATCCATAATATAGTTGGCTATGTAATGGTATAGGAGATTGTCGGAACTGAATAGTGCAGTACGCAGTACCAAATATAAGGTAGGTATATAGTACAATTAGGTGATGAGAGGGTATTCCACCAAGTGGGTGTAGCACATAGCTTCCTAGTAATCCATAATATAGTTGGCTATGTAATGGTACAGGAGATTGTCGGAACTGAATAGTGCAGTACCAAATATAAGGTAGGTATATAGTACAATTAGGTGATGAGAGGGTATTCCACCAAGTGGGTGTAGCACATAGCTTCCTAGTCATCCATAATATAGTTGGCTATGTAATGGTACAGGAGATTGTCGGAACTGAATAGTGCAGTACCAAATATAAGGTAGGTATATAGTACAATTAGGTGATGAGAGGGTATTCCACCAAGTGGGTGTAGCACATAGCTTCCTAGTCATCCATAATATAGTTGGCTATGTAATGGTACAGGAGATTGTCGGAACTGAATAGTGCAGTACGCAGTACCAAATATAAGGTAGGTATATAGTACAATTAGGTGATGAGAGGGTATTCCACCAAGTGGGTGTAGCACATAGCTTCCTAGTCATCCATAATATAGTTGGCTATCTAATGGTACAGGAGATTGTCGGAACTGAATAGTGCAGTACCAAATATAAGGTAGGTATATAGTACAATTAGGTGATGAGAGGGTATTCTACCAAGTGGGTGTAGCACATAGCTTCCTAGTCATCCATAATATAGTTGGCTATGTAATGGTACAGGAGATTGTCGGAACTGAATAGTGCAGTACCAAATATAAGGTAGGTATATAGTACAATTAGGTGATGAGAGGGTATTCCACCAAGTGGGTGTAGCACATAGCTTCCTAGTCATCCATAATATAGTTGGCTATGTAATGGTACAGGAGATTGTCGGAACTGAATAGTGCAGTACCAAATATAAGGTAGGTATATAGTACAATTAGGTGATGAGAGGGTATTCCACCAAGTGGGTGTAGCACATAGCTTCCTAGTCATCCATAATATAGTTGGCTATGTAATGGTACAGGAGATTGTCGGAACTGAATAGTGCAGTACCAAATATAAGGTAGGTATATAGTACAATTAGGTGATGAGAGGGTATTCCACCAAGTGGGTGTAGCACATAGCTTCCTAGTCATCCATAATATAGTTGGCTATGTAATGGTACAGGAGATTGTCGGAACTGAATAGTGCAGTACCAAATATAAGGTAGGTATATAGTACAATTAGGTGATGAGAGGGTATTCCACCAAGTGGGTGTAGCACATAGCTTCCTAGTCATCCATAATATAGTTGGCTATGTAATGGTATAGGAGATTGTCGGAACTGAATAGTGCAGTACCAAATATAAGGTAGGTATATAGTACAATTAGGTGATGAGAGGGTATTCCACCAAGTGGGTGTAGCACATAGCTTCCTAGTCATCCATAATATAGTTGGCTATGTAATGGTATAGGAGATTGTCGGAACTGAATAGTGCAGTACGCAGTACCAAATATAAGGTAGGTATATAGTACAATTGGGTGATGAGAGGGTATTCCACCAAGTGGGTGTAGCACATAGCTTCCTAGTAATCCATAATATAGTTGGCTATGTAATGGTACAGGAGATTGTCGGAACTGAATAGTGCAGTACCAAATATAAGGTAGGTATATAGTACAATTAGGTGATGAGAGGGTATTCCACCAAGTGGGTGTAGCACATAGCTTCCTAGTCATCCATAATATAGTTGGCTATGTAATGGTACAGGAGATTGTCGGAACTGAATAGTGCAGTACCAAATATAAGGTAGGTATATAGTACAATTAGGTGATGAGAGGGTATTCCACCAAGTGGGTGTAGCACATAGCTTCCTAGTCATCCATAATATAGTTGGCTATGTAATGGTACAGGAGATTGTCGGAACTGAATAGTGCAGTACCAAATATAAGGTAGGTATATAGTACAATTAGGTGATGAGAGGGTATTCCACCAAGTGGGTGTAGCACATAGCTTCCTAGTCATCCATAATATAGTTGGCTATGTAATGGTACAGGAGATTGTCGGAACTGAATAGTGCAGTACCAAATATAAGGTAGGTATATAGTACAATTAGGTGATGAGAGGGTATTCCACCAAGTGGGTGTAGCACATAGCTTCCTAGTCATCCATAATATAGTTGGCTATGTAATGGTACAGGAGATTGTCGGAACTGAATAGTGCAGTACCAAATATAAGGTAGGTATATAGTACAATTAGGTGATGAGAGGGTATTCCACCAAGTGGGTGTAGCACATAGCTTCCTAGTAATCCATAATATAGTTGGCTATGTAATGGTACAGGAGATTGTCGGAACTGAATAGTGCAGTACCAAATATAAGGTAGGTATATAGTACAATTAGGTGATGAGAGGGTATTCCACCAAGTGGGTGTAGCACATAGCTTCCTAGTCATCCATAATATAGTTGGCTATGTAATGGTACAGGAGATTGTCGGAACTGAATAGTGCAGTACCAAATATAAGGTAGGTATATAGTATAATTAGGTGATGAGAGGGTATTCCACCAAGTGGGTGTAGCACATAGCTTCCTAGTCATCCATAATATAGTTGGCTATGTAATGGTATAGGAGATTGTCGGAACTGAATAGTGCAGTACGCAGTACCAAATATAAGGTAGGTATATAGTACAATTGGGTGATGAGAGGGTATTCCACCAAGTGGGTGTAGCACATAGCTTCCTAGTAATCCATAATATAGTTGGCTATGTAATGCTACAGGAGATTGTCGGAACTGAATAGTGCAGTACAAAATATAAGGTAGGTATATAGTACAATTAGGTGATGAGAGGGTATTCCACCAAGTGGGTGTAGCACATAGCTTCCTAGTCATCCATAATATAGTTGGCTATGTAATGGTATAGGAGTTTGTCGGAACTGAATAGTGCAGTACGCAGTACCAAATATAAGGTAGGTATACAGTACAATTAGGTGATGAGAGGGTATTCCACCAAGTGGGTGTAGCACATAGCTTCCTAGTCATCCATATTATGGTTGGCTATGTAATGGCATAGGAGATTGTCGGAACTGTATAGTGCAGTTCCAAATATAAGGTAGGTATATAGTACAATTAGGTGATGAGAGGGTATTCTACCAAGTGGGTGTAGCACATAGCTTCCTCGTCATCCATAACATAGTTGGGTAGGAGGGAGGATGCCATATAGAAGATTGTTGGAACTGAATAGTGCTGTACAAAATATGAGGTATATAGTACAGTTAGGTGATGAGAGGGTATTCTACCAAGTGGGTGTAGCACATAGCCCCCTCACCACCGATAACATGATTAGGTAGGTAATAGTAGAGGACATCGTCAGAACTGCATAGTGCTGTACCAAATATGAATTATATAGTACAGTTAGGTGATGCGAGGGTATTCTACCAAGTGGGTGTAGCACATAGCCCCCTCATCACCGATAACATGATTAGGTAGGTAATAGTAGAGGACATCGTCAGAACTGCATAGTGTAGTACCAAATATGAGGTAGGCATATAGTAAAATTAGGTGATGAGAGGGTTTTCTACCAAGTGGATGTAGCACGTAGCTCCCTCGTCAATCATGTCATGGTTGTGTTGTTGAATTGTGTTGTCAGAACTACCAAGTACCTAGCAATTATGAACAAAGTCGACCAGTTAGGGGATAAGAGAGTAGATGGCTAAGAAGGAAAGTGACCCAAATACCTCCTGAAACTGATCCTAAAATGGAAACTCATCTATATGTATGGAAACTGATCCGGATTACAGAATGTGGTCCACCCTAAGGCTTCACCTTAGTGAAGTAAGGGTTCACCTTACTGAAATGATTTACCCGCAGTTTTTCAAACAGTTTTAGTAATACTGTGATTACTAAAACTGTTCGAAAAACTGCGGGTAAATTAATTTCAGATTTATATCGAGGACCACTAAAAAGTGAAAAATAAAAAATAATATAAAATGGAAAAATAATAAAATAAAAACCTTTTTAACAAAAAAATGGACCGACCTCAAAAATGATGTCTGTAAACACCAAAAAGGGAAAAATAATTCTCTCAGCAAATACATACTTGATGTAGTAGGTTGTTGGACATAGATATCTAGTCAACAGATGGTATGTTGGAATACCAACAATTATTTTCAGTGTGATTCACACTTATTGTCACACTCATATCCTCCATCATACGATAGCAGTGACATACTGCCCAATAGTTTTGGAACACTTGTATCTACTCGTATTCATGTTTTGTATGGCACGATCGACGCATGTTGTAATACTCACCAGATCATGTGAGTAGTACTTATAAACCACAGCGTATCCAGACAGGTAGGTAGGTACGCATTGATGTCGCCGCCGTGCCCATCTGTAAACACAAACTTACTACCGATAAATTATTCGATGATCTGGTTACCGTTGAGTTAAAATGTGCTCCCCAAACTATCAGGTACCTAGTACGTCTCTGCTGCCATATGAGTACGATAGTAAGTGTGAACCTCCCTAGGAATGGTTGTGACTAGTATTTTGGGACTTTATTATTACATGAGACTTTATTATTGTATTGGTGGACATATTGTAATGTAGCTACATACCTTCGGAAGCGTTGTTACCTAATTAGCTATTTACATTCATACTCAGTGTGGAAGCATGTTCGTAGTATGAGAGGTATGTATATTTGCGAAAAAGAATAATATGTTGGTAAGTAGAAGATCTATAAGATATTTGTGTCTACAGATGGGCACGGCGGCGACTTCAATGCGTACCTACCTACCTGTCTGGATACGCTGTGGTTTATAAGTACTACTCACATGATCTGGTGAGTATTACAACATGCGTCGATCGTGCCATACAAAACATGAATACGAGTAGATACAAGTGTTCCAAAACTATTGGGCAGTATGTCACTGCTATCGTATGATGGAGGATATGAGTGTGACAATAAGTGTGAATCACACTGAAAATAATTGTTGGTATTCCAACATACCATCTGTTGACTAGATATCTATGTCCAACAACCTACTACATCAAGTATGTATTTGCTGAGAGAATTATTTTTCCCTTTTTGGTGTTTACAGACATCATTTTTGAGGTCGGTCCATTTTTTTGTTAAAAAGGTTTTTTTAGAAGGAAAGAAGTCTCAGTTATAACTAAATACCCACAACTTAGATTCCAGTTCTCAATAGGGATTCGGGCATTTTCGCCCGAGTATAGATAGGAAGCTACACTCTTGAAATGCACGGTCGTAAAAAAGGAGAAAACATCCAGGTCGGGTGGGCAGTCATTGTGAGAATAATGTAATTCCCAAGGAATCCTCTAGCAAACTCTATTGAATCCCGTGGCAATGACCCCAAAATCGCTACGTTGGACCTTGTAGGGTTTGCGTAACCGCAGTTTCCTTGAGCCACAGCAATTGTTCTTCGCGAAACCTGTGTAATTGATAACTGCTAATGAAGAAGGGTGACGGCCAAGGCTTACACTTAAAGAGTCTTCTTTAGATGAGAGAAATTTCGATTATGACTATTTGATGTTAGGCAGCGTAAAGGCTGATAAACAACTAATCAAAATTATTATTATTATATTTGAGAGAGAGAAAAAACACTTTATTGAACGTTGTAGAAGGAATGAAGGTGGACAAGGACTCCAGTAGTTGTCGAAACGTAATTGATTTGCCGAAAGTTCAAATTGAGTCGCCAAAAGTTCAAATTGGTATGCCAAAAGTTTGCCAATTATTGTTATTATTTTTTAAAAACAAGACCCACGTAAAACATAGAAACTCAAAAAACCAGCTTTGAATTCAAGTCTTTGGTATTTTTTTATAATTGTAAAATTAGGTACCTATTAGTAGAAAAATTAAGCTATTAGCAATGGGCTCAAATTTTTTAACATGGAGAACGAGTTCTACTTTTCTCCACAGAAATCCATTTTGGAACACTCTAAGACAATTCCTGGAGTTTTTCCATTTCGGTTTATTATTTTCAATAACGTTTGAAATCGAGTGAGAAAAACATGTTTTTAATAAATAAATAAATTTTATAGTTCATTTTTCGAGGTAAGTAGAATCTAGAAATCTGTTGTAAAATGTTCAGTCCGTCCGCCGTACGCGGCACTTACCTTAGTTCCCACAGACCGATTTTGATGAAATTTGGTGAATTAACTCCATTTGGTGTCTAGTTGTGCCCCGAAGCTTTTGGTCGATGTAGGTCACTTGTAAGAGTTGAAATTTTGATATTGAGGTGTTGTTTTAGCATGGAACATGCTTTAGCCTTGACTTAACTGGCAATAAGTGTTAAGTATGTTTTTCGGGAACAGTAACTAGGAGCAGTATCGAGGAACGGCATCGAGTCACAAAATTTTGCTTAGTCGTTGATACGGAAGTGAGGATCGAGTAAGGTGGTGTAACCTATGCGATACTTCCATTTAAGGTAGTAGTGAGTCATCATAAGCGAGAAAATATAATATCCTCCAAGGATTACGATCAATAGTTCGAATTGGAAACTATGCTCCTCCCTGGTCAGTTGGGTGAGCTAACTTCGGTCCTGGTGGCCTCACGAAGCCAAAATTTCGAGCCGAAGAGTTCGCATTGGGAACTATACTCCTCCCTGTCCAACTAAATTCAGTAGGTAATATCAGTCAGTATGTCAGTAAAAGGAAACAGCAAACAAACAAAACATGGCTAAAGCATGTTCCATGGGTCTTGAATTTTAGCCGAAGGCTCTAAGTAGTAACCATAGGCCCGTTAGTCTTACGATAATTCAGAACACGAGTGTGAATCGCAAGAGGCCTAATCTCTGTTCAAATTTTATCCAACCGAAATGCGATCGTTGTTCGTTTCTTCGAGTTGTACTCAGTTTCTGTCCTTAAAGCAACCAGTACTCAAATTCCCTAATGACCCGGAAACTCTCTATTTCTCAGGTCTTGTAAATGTCCCTCTTTCAATTTAGCTTCAGACAGTTTAGGAAACTTTGAACACACATATTTGAAACATTCCCCATCTCTTGGCAATGATTTGATGAACTGCTTCATAAGCCCCAGTTTTATATGAAGTGGGGGTTATAAAACCTTTTCAGGTGGCACTAAGCTCATATTAGTGACGTTTTTCTCGCCGGGAGTCAAGGTATTTCGAAGTGGCCAGTCAGTTTTCACCCAGTGGTGATCTCGGGCTCGACTATCCCACAAGCACAAAAAACAACCTGTGCACTATGTTCCGCAAGGCATCCTGACTTTTGAGAAAATCAAATGAACAACGTGTTATGACATGATTCTGGGCATCCTTACGCTTCTCCTTCTTCAAAAATATCCCACCCCCCTTCTTCCCTACCTCCTCTATTTCAGTACATATCATTCCTGGGAGTGACATGACTAAATATGAATGTGAAAATACTCATGCAATTCATAAAATTGACAACTTGGCAGCAACTACAGAATTGAAGTTCAAGGCTGAATAACACCATAAGTGGAATTCAAAAAACCAATTTTGCAAAAAAACTAGACGTGATAGAATTTTTTGAATATTTTTATCGGTTTCAGCATGTAAAAAGCTATGGGAACCAGTAAAAAAATCATTGCAGTTTTTTGGTTACAGACCTGTTAAAACAAATCTTCAAAAGTTAACGTAAATCGCAAAAGACTGTTCACTAACGGAAATAGGCTTAGGGCCGGTTTCACCAACAATCCATTAACTCCGTTCGACGAAAACTGCGTTTAAAGTAAACTGAGATTGATCTCCAGTCAAAATTTGTTTCGGTTTCACCAAGTTGAACGGGTTCTCAGGAACGGCGTTTTCGTTGATCTCTGGTAAACTTCTTCTTCACCATCGAAGCATCGAAAATCGTCGTACAACTCTGATCTGGCAGGTGATACGAGAGATAACGACATTGTTTTGTGACAGTTTTCCCGCAGAATCACTTTTTCGATAGTTATGACTTCATTCAATCCGCGATATTTCATCGATACGTCAACTATCCTCTTTCAGCGCTATAATTTGTGTTGTTCATGAGTTCATTATGATTGTTGGAGTTCAGATTTTCGACTGGACGTCTACCTACTTCATCAACGTGAGTACATTTACCTACTTTTATCCCTGGTGATTCCCTCTTCCAGGCTCTCTGGGTTTTTCTACAAATGTGCCTTACTGCATGACTCCTAAACCATATAGGTACCTACTCACCGTTACTTTCAACTACTCTGAGCTACCTAGTAGACATAGCTAACTGCTTAATAATGTGCGGATGCAAATTTTTGTTTCAGATTTCGGATAACAGGCTACGAACTGTGTGACGTATTTTCTGAACAAATAAGGTGAATTTCATTCTTCATGTCAAGAAAACCCATTATCACTTCAGCATTCATGAAATACTACTACGATCGGTACTTGTGTGAAATTCTATGTACGCATTTTATAAGAATGAATGAATTAAAATTATAATTATTGTATTCAATAAAACGTGATACGTATGAATTGATTTGTTCATCTGCCTACACATTTCTCCAAGTCAATCTGATGTTGCAACAAATCGATTCTTTTTTCTCCTACCTACCTATGCTGATTATGGTGCAAACAAAAATAAATTCGTAGGTAAATAATAAGAAAAGAATTTTCGGCATAATTGTTTGAGATAGGTAATGCGTAATCAAATAATAAGAATAATCATTCAATCAAACAACTATACAAGAATATAAACGACGTAAGTAAGCAATCCTTAGTAAACACCTAACGAGAAAAAAGGAAATATGAAGAGGGGATCTTGCGAAAAAATATGTATTCACCAGATACCATATAGGTATGTAACAGTTTTATTTTCATAATGATTAACATCAGCAAAAGCAACTACTCACAATAGGTACGTAAAATGCACACAGCAACTGGGAAACGGAAATATCTGAGATGGTAACGAAACTTGTAGGCTGAAATAGCGACGTCCTGCGATGGATTTGTTAGGGACCGCGAATAATGAAATGGTTCACAATTTCGTTGTCCTTTCTCACTCCCGTAGGATACCTACGAGAAGGTGTGCACCAAAGCTCGTGACATGATAAAAAAACCCTGTGTTGTTGCCTGTAAAGTCGGTATACGGGCGAAAGTTTTACGTGACAACGACTTTGAGTGGTAAAATAATTTTAATGTTAATATTCATTCGTATAGTAGGAAGAACGATAAAATAAAATTCTTTGTCAAGTTGCACAGAGTAGGTATTTCCCGTAGGTAGTAGGTATTTCCCATGGGTGGGGGGGGAGTGAGTGCCAGGGAAGGGGGGCGGGGCGCTCCCCCTTTTGTGAGCGCGGGGGAGGGGGAGGGGCCGCCCGCCTTTAGGGAGCGCCGAGCTGCACCCCCTCCGTGAGCGGAGCGTAACGCAGTTTCTTGAAGTGTCCCGGTAAACCAATTTATAAGACGTTATCACGTCAAAACTCCAGCAAAACACAGACGAGAAACAGCTCGACGGAATAGGAAAAATAACAATGGCGTCCACGTCCATCGCTTTAAACGAAGATCAAACCGATTAACCAGCCAAAATTGAGCGATCAGCGCCAAACGCCGGATGAACCGAGGAAGGCGTTGATCGCCTCTGGTGAAATCCATTTTCTCGGTTCAGTAGTTGAATCGGCCCTCGAACTCCGATCAAAATGTTGGTGAAACCGGCCCTTAATCTGCGTTCAAATTTCAGCTGATCGAATGCGATTTTTGTTCGTTTCTTTGAATAACGTTTCAATACACTCTGTTGTTCATCCTCAACAACCAAGAAACTAATTTGGTAATGATGACACCACAAATCTCGGATGTTGCAGGTACCAGGTATTAGGTAATGAAAAACAAATTATCTATACGGAAAATTACCTAATAAACCGTAATAATACACAGTTGAGTAATAATTTGCTGCGTTTTTCATAAAAATAAGTGTGTGTGTGTCACTCTGGACGATAATTTATTATGAGCAGTTATTTAGCAAAAATTCTAAGTTTGAGCCAAAACCATCGAAATTGACGAGGAAATTGCGAAAATATGGAGTAGTTTTTCAACTTAATGTTCCCAAGTGCATGGAGATGTCTCCATTATTATCAATAGCTAAGATTCGTGCATTTCCTAAGAATATTCAGAGCACGTTACGTTGCCGCTATAACTTAAATGTGCTGGAAAAAACCAATTTACTAAAGAACGAAATTTGACTAAAAGATAATAGGTACCGAAAAAACCACTGAGACGTATCTCCTCCATAAGAATAAAAGAATTGTTTATCTTTCCGTTCACGACCTCAAAAGTCATGTTGGTTCAGTCAATTTACTCTTCTGTTTTTTTGTGAGTGTTTTTTCTTCTCTTTTTATTTCGGAGCTTGGTTTACAGGGTTCGCCTTGTTTAACATCTGGGTGCGATAATGATCCTCAGGGTCACGTATCTATTTCCATTCTCGACCTAACGAAATGCGATTTACTGTTGACGAATGGGACCAACCGTCTATATTTAGAAGGTCACACGGTGATTTGACCTTCACTCACCTGCATTATTCGAAACATGACGAGGGTATTAGTTTGGAACATCACGTGTTGTTCCATTGTTGCGATAACAACGATGCAACGAGCTCTTGTTTCATAAGAGTATCCCAGAATTTGTTTATTAGTTACAATTGGCCGATTTTGATGAGTGTCGCCTATCGGAGATCTTGTCAGTCATATTTTTACTTTCCTTCCTTTAGGTCCGTTGAAGATTCGAAGCGTTAGCAAATTATGCACAGATTAAAAACACATGTCATTTTTTATTAGTTTAACTCACAAACATACATGAATCAGGTTTTAAAATTTCAGTAAAACTTGAGAAAAAAAAACAAATAAGTTAGGTACTCAAGTTAAATAAAGTAAATCATTTTGTCGACAAAATTTTACAATAATTAATATTATAAAATAAACATTAATTTTACAATAATTAACAAAACTAGTTTCTCCCTTGATGGGGAAAACAATAGATCATGAATATTTTCTAGGTATTATTTGAATTGTTTTTTTAAGGGCGTAAGTTTTTGCAACCAAAACTTTCGGCAAATTAAAAAAATCCTGTATGCTGCTATTGATAAAATTATTAAAGGAAAACAGTTTTCCCTGTCTCAGCAATCGATTTGACACGTTTTACGTATTTTTCCAGATTTTTATGCCCCACCCAGGAGTACCAAATTTGCTAATCTATTCCATGGGCTTACGCCCTCTTAAAAACGATCATGTACTATCTCACTTTCAACCAATTCCAGGCTTTCTGAGATCACGATAATTTACTCCATTTATAATTGGTAACCCAGGAAAATGTAAAATAACGGAACACAGTTGTTATAAAAATGAAAAAAAGTCAACTAGTTTTCGGGAATTGGTGTGGCACATAGCTTCATAGCCCCAATTGTATAGATGGTCTGATACATAGCAGCTAATCTCAAAACATCAATCTCGAAGTAACTTAAACTACCCTCATAGGGGGCCATCTACATGCCAACATGCACAACTCCTGAAAATTTATTCGAATTCGGTCAAAAAAGGTAGACGTTATAGCTGTTATTTATTTTTCATTTTTTAAAATCTCCCCTCAAAGACAAATGGTCTTGATGTGACGGAGGGGGCACGCCATAGATAAAAATAAATAAATAAATCAAATATAATGGGGAGGACGCCCAGGACTCACCCGACGCCGGCCCTAGGGATGAGGGAAGGTAAGGAATGAGTCCGTTTATTCAGTTTGGTTTTTCCCATATTTCTCTGGCAATTATTGTTCGATTTTGATGGTTCCAGCAGCAATCTTTTAGTTTTTCAATTCTCTAGACTGATGCGCTGATGAATTTCGAAAATCCTTGAACATTTCAAATTTTACTTACTTTTCGAACTTTTAGTTACCCTGCTATTTATAGAAATATTAACCCGGAACGAGGAACAAATGGCGTCCGACTGAGACACCTTTTATTTTTGTAATAACCAACCTTACCCCGCCCTATCCTACCAGTCGCAAAGATTTGTTTTCCTATTTTTTTAAACCCAGAGGGAGAGAGTAAGCGTTTTGTCTGAATCTCACCTACAGCATTAGTTCATGTATCCTTCGCTAGGGATAGTAAAGCATTTTGCTTCCGAGTCTACCTAGGTAGCGGAAGCTTTGTTTTCACTTTTCAAGGTCGACAAAAAAAAGTTCTCCAAAATCAAAATTTTCACTCGCGTTTTGCGTTTTAGACCTTTCTGACCAATTTCGGTTCAGTGTCTGTGTGTCTGTCTGTCTGTGTGACTGTCATGAATTCCTTGTAACGCGCATAACTATATGAAGTTATTGTCCGATTTCAATGAAATTTTCAGGGATTGTGCGGGTTGGTGTGTAGACGGTCCCCTATGAAAATCATCACCTTCGGACTGATAGTAGCCACTGCGCATGCGCAAACGGGAATTTTCTTGTAACGGTCATAATTTCTACATTTTCTATCCGATTTCAATGAAATTTTCAGGGATGTTACAGATTAGTATTTAGATGGTCCCCTATGAAAATCACCGACTTCGGACTGATAGTAGCCACTGCGCATGCGCAAACGTGAATTCCTTGTAACGGCCATAACTTCTATATTTTCCATCCGATTTCAATGAAATTTTCAGGGATGTTACAGATTAGTATTTAGATGGTCCCCTATGAAAATCACCACCTTTGGACTGATAGTAGCCACTGTGCATGCGCAAACGTGGATTCCTTGTAACGGCCATAACTTCTACATTATCCATCCGATTTCAATGAAATTTTCAGGGATGTTACAGATTAACTTGTTTTGATGTTTTGAGATTAACTACTATGCATCGGATCGTCTATACAATCGGGATATGGATACGAGGAAGCTATGTGCCACACCCACTTGTTTCCCTTGATGCAGCTGCATCGCATTATCTCAAGCTTTACCAAAATAGGCAACTAAGCTTATCTCATATGATTCAAAGGAAAAACGCCTTATTGTCCCTAGCGGAGGATACATGAACTAATGCTGTAGGTGTGGTTTAGACGCTAGTGATTGTAAGAGTTCTTGGAACTGTTCCGCGAATGATACGTGAGGGAAGGTACCCAAAATTCCATTTTCATTTCATTTCAGACCTACATAGGATTAAAGAGTCAATCTATATAAACCATACTCCGATTTGTTATTCAATTCCAATTCATAACTATAATATAGTTATAATATATTATATTATTATATAATATATATAATATATTATAATATTATATAATATATATAATATATTATAGCTATAATATAAGGTATATATTATATACCTTATATTATACACTATATACCTTATATACCTTAGTTAGTTATAAATAACTTTAAATTATATTTGAATAATTGGGTAGAAATACGAGCTGGTTATTCCGTCAGAATATTTCCAACTCTATTTGAAATTTATTAAATTACAACACAAATGTCGATGTCACAGCCTGGAATCGAACCCTGGTCTCCCAGACTAATGATTCTTGAGTCTAGTTACCAAATTTGTTCATCGGTCTCGCGTTACACTTTTTCTTCACAGACCCCAATTTATAAGACAAATATCCATGCAGAAATTAAAGATAACACCTCCCTCCCTAAAAATTTGATGATTCACGTTTTAAGGCACCTACGTAGAATCGAAACGTCGAATTGAAAACTTAATTCCCATAGTAGGGTCCAGTTACCATGGACCAATAGGGTGTGCGCCTGGGTAGGAAAAACGGTTTATTGTTATTTTTAATCTAAGGTAGACCTCATTCTGAGAATTTTGGTACCAACCGTGACCTTCTAGCGTGTGTACATCTTTTCCTATGAATTTTTAAAGTTTCGACCGTTTATGACGTCACAGTTGGCCGGGGGGTCCCGCCCAGGCGGGAGGGGCGCGTGACCTCATAAACGGTCGAAACTTTGAAAAATCATAGAAACATATCTGCTCACGCTAGAAGGTCGCGGTTGGTGCCAAAATTCTCAGGATGTAGTCTACTTCCGATTAAAAATCTAAAAAAAATCAAGGCGCACCCCCCGCCATAATTTTGATGAAATTTGGTATACGGGCTCCATTCTAGGTGTGGCTGTGCCAAGAACATTTTGGCGATTTCCAGTCACTTCTAAGAGGTCAAAAGTGGAAATTGAGGTTGCGGTGGCCCTAACGCGAAAACATCCTATATAAAGGTATTGTAAATTCATCAATTTGAATTGAAAGAATTATTAGAATCGAATAAGACCACAACTGTAGGCCTTAATGAGGGTGGATTATGAGGTTAATTACAAATGAAACATATCGGTCATTATTGGAAGGTTGGCAATCGGGTTGGTTCTTCTCGATTTTCCTCCAAACACCGTTCACGTTAACAACATTCATAAAATTTAATCCTGTGTATTCTAAATTATATTGTTGAGCACTGCAAATTCCCATTAAAATACCGGCGATGAAGCTACGCGAGGATGAAAATGTTCCCTGATTTCTAATGAGAACTGAAAGAAACAATAAAATTCGAAACATAAAATTATCCCAAGCTATTAGAGTCTCTTCTACCCGCCTATACTCGTTCTTCTACATCAAAAAAATCATCAAGACATCAAAGAAACGAAATATCTCCTCTTGGTATTCCTCATCTTTCCTAATCAAGATTTCCGAAATAATTGCTCGAATGACCCAACGGTTCAAGCAAGCTAATAGTTCTGCCGGGAAAGCAAAACACATTGTGAGTTTTTATAACAGGACCTCCGAAGAATTAAAGAGCTGAGAGCAGACGTATGTAATTACATCTGGGGAAGCCTCTATTTGCTGGTGGTCAAGAGTTTCGCGGAGGAAAAACTGACAAATTATATTGTTTTTTATTTTGCTTCCTCTCACGATCGCGAGAACAATAATAAAGTCTGCCAAGTGGGTGTGGCACATAGCTTCCTCGTATCCGTATCCAGGTTGTATAGATGATATATTGACATGGATATATTGGTTGAGTGTTGTCCAACTTTACATCAATTGCATAAGGACGCCCAAGTCTTACTTTGGGACGTCCTAAAAAGGTGGTATGTAAATTCATTTTTTGTTGTTGAAAATACCAAGTAAATGAATAAAACGAGTATCTACACTGCATGCAGATACATCTGTTCATGGATATGTCTTATGATGGCAATTTAAATGATGAGCTCACTCAGCTGATCAGTGACCACTCAGGCACCTTCAGCATTCTCCATTGACCCGCCCTCTCAAATTTCAGGTTCCTGCGTTCAACAGGAGAGGAAATGGCCTTATGTCTTATAGCCTTATGGCCTTAAGACATGGATATGTCTTAGTTCTGGGGGTCATTCCAAAATTGTCGACACACAAAACAATGCAACTTTTTTTTCTGATGCTGTTGAACGCAGGAAGCTGAAATTTGAGAGGCAAGGTCAATCGATACATACTTCTATACATCATCAAAGTTGATGATCACTGATCAGCTGAGTGAGCTCCAAGGCCATTTCCTCTCCTGTTGAACGCAGGAACCTGAAATTTGAGAGGGCGGGTCAATGGAGAATGCTGAAGGCGCCTGAGTGGTCACTGATCAGCTGAGTGAGCTCATCATTTAAATAGCCATCATAAGACATAACCATGTACAGATGTATCTGCATGCAGTGTAGATACTTTGGCTGGCGAGGGGGAAAAACCAGGTAAGTTTGACCCCAAAATCGGATTCAGCACTTTCCATGCAAATTTTTCGAAGAAAAGATTGCGTAAGTAGAAGATACAGTTTAAACCCTACTTTGAAACCTCTAGATGTTTTTCGTGATTTTGATCTTATGTCATCAAATTTGTCATAACTCCTTTAATTTGCTGTTATAATTACAATTTGAGGATACCGTTAAAAAGAGAATTAAAATTCCTATAACATAGATGCCTTACCTTTTTATGATATGTAGCTAATCTCAAAACGTCTGCCAAGTTGGGTGGGCAGTATAGCTTCCTCACTCATTGTAACATGTACGTATAGAATCAGTTGGCGAAAAAATTATGATTCAAAGAGTTATTGAATACCAAAATATTGGCGATAATATGCGGGATAGGGTTGCAGGTATTAATGTTTATAGTAGTGTTGTAAATAGTTGTGGTATATAGTACCCATAATCCTAATACGTACACCTATTATACTTTTAGTATTGAATAATAATAATCATTATCGTCATAACTTCGTAGTTTTATTTTATACCTATACTCTTTCGTTCTTATATTTCAGTGGTTTATATACCACAACTATTTACAACACTATTATAAACATTAATACCTGCAACCCTATCCCGCATATTATCGCCAACATTTTGGTATTCAATAACTCTTTGAATCATAATTTTTTCGCCAACTGATTCTATACGTCCATGTTACAATGAGTGAGGAAGCTATACTGCCCACCCAACTTGGCAGACGTTTTTTATTTAGCGGTCCACCGTCTAGGACCTAAACCACACAATCCCTGAAAATTTCATCGAAATTGGTTGAATAGTTGCGGAGTTTTGGTTGTAACAATAAATTTAAAGTTCGCGCATGCGCAGCGGCTCTTGCTTGACCAATTTGATTGAAACATATAGGGTGTCTCTTAGAAGTTAGTCCCTAACTAACCTCCAAATTTGAGCAAAATCGGTTCATTAGAAACCGAGAAACCGAGGTTCCAGGAAATTCACGTTTGCGCATGCGCACTCGCTCCTATTGGTCCGAAGGTACTGAAATTGATAGGGGACCGTCTAGGACCTAACCCGCACAATCCCTGAAAATTTCATCAAAATCGGACCACAGGTGAGTATAGTTTTGCCCGGGACAAGGATTGACCACAGACAGACCGACAGACACGGAACCAAAATTGTTCGGGAAGCTCTAAAACGCAAAAAGCAAGTGGAAATTTTGATTTTGGAGGACATTTTTTTTTTTTTTCACTTCTTTCACGAATACAAATCTTAAGTTAATCTCTAAGTACCTTGCATACCCTCATAGGGGACCATCTATACGGCAACCCGTACAATCCCTTAAAATGTTAACAAAAATCGAGTGGCAAATGTAGAAGTGAGGTTTTTACGTGTGCGCTTGCGCAGTGGCTACTATCAGTCCGTGGGCGATGCTTTTCATAGGGAACCATCAATACTCCAATCCGTACAATCACTGACAATTTGATAGGAAACGGAAAATAACTTAGAATAGTTTTGCCCGTTACAAGGATTTCATGACAGAAAGACACACAGACAAAAAAAGTTGTCAATTACATTTGGAAAGTTCTCAATCAGACTTGAAAAACCTATAAAGGGTGTTAAATTGCATAACGATCATAGGCCAGGAATCGTTTCTAGAGCTCATTTCCAGCAAAAAATGCCTCATAGTAAATTTTTTCTAGAGGATTCGTTTTCGAGTTAGGTAAGTATTTCACTTTTAAGATTTTCTCCGCAATTTTGATCATATCTAAGTAAAACGGCTATAACCCCCCAAAATTCCATGCAAATTCAAACCTGATTACACCGACGGAAAGAGCGTAATATTTCCTAACTCCTTGATGTAAAAAATCCATATTTTAAATCGGAAAAACGCATGAAAATTGGACTGGAAACAAAAATTTGGTTAAGTATTGGAAATCTCAACTTTTTTCGAACGCTCATAGGTTCTGTAATCCGGCTTGTGAATTGCTTCCCAGTCTACCAAAGGTAGCGGAAACTTTGTTTTCACTTTTCAAGGTTCAAAAAAAAAGTTCTCCAAAATCAAAATTTCTATTTGCGTTTTACGTTTCAGACCTTCCTGGACAATTTTGGTTCCGTGTCTGTCTGTCTGTCATGAAATCCTTGCCATAGCCTACATAGCCTTCTACATTTCTCATCCGATTTTGATGAAATCTTCAGGGATATTGCGGGTAGGCGTCTGGATGGTCCCCAATGAAAAAGATCACCACCGGACTGATAGTAGCCTCTGCGCATCCGCAAACATAAAATCCTTGCTATTGCCATAACTTCTACAATTCTCACTCGATTTCGATGAAATTTTCAGGGATTGTGTGGGTTGGCGTGTTGATGGTCCCCTATGAGGGTAGTGAAAGGTACTTTGAGATTGGTGTTTTGAGATTAACTACTATGCATCGGATCATCTATACAATCGGGTTATGGATACGAGGAAGCTATGTGCCACACCCACTTGGCAGACGTTTTTTACCTGTGGGCCTAAATGATGCGCAAAAATCTCAGTTTTCCAACGGTCTAGTCATTTCTACGTATTTTGAAAGTGGTGCTTATCACAGAAGATTGTATTTGAACGCAGAAAAAGGAGATTTTTTTCTCAGCGTAATCAGCGCTCCTGCTACGACGATTTGATGGACTAGACGATGGGAGGAGGTGGCAAAGATGGTCAAAATCTTACTAATATGATCTAGATTTTTAATGACAAAAATTATATTTTTGTCATAGAAACATATTATGTTTCTATGATTAAAAATAAGACTGTATTTTTGTATTCAGACATAAGAGTATGAATAAAATCACAATCAATGTATGAATAAGAAAGAAGAACAATCAAGAATAAATTCATAATCACAGGAAATGTGTGATTAATTTATGATTAACCGCAGGTTCATGTAATTTTCCCATAATCACTCACGGGTTTCAGGGAATAATTACGGATATCTGTCATTAATCACACATTTCCTATGACCAAGAATATTCATACAATGTTTGTTATTTTCAACTTACTCCTAAGTGTGAATAAGAGGTAAATCTTATTCTTAATAATAAAAACACATTCCAGTGATTCAAAATCTTGATCATATTCATGATAAAGTTGGTTTTGGCCAACTCTGGTGGGTGGGCGGCGCAGGTGACAGCGAGGCCTCCTGAAACACTTCAGATCGTGTTAGCAGAAACGCCGATTCCGTTGAAAAAATTTAAGTTTTTCCGCGTTCAAACACAAATTTCTGTAATAAGCACTTTCAAAATATAAATGACTAGACCAGAGACCTATGAGAGAAATATTTGAATTTCGGAGAACATTTTTTGGCTTATTATTTCTAATAATAAGCCTATGTGATCGTATCGCAAAAAAATTTTATAACCCCCCTCAAACTTTGTCACTTTACGTTTCAAGGTGCGTAGAATCCAAATTTGCAATGTCCGTCCGCCGTCCCCCGTCCGCCGTCCGGGCCATAAAAGGCCTTAGAATCGGTCTAAAAAACCCGTTCTTTTGCACATAGACTCCATTTGGGGTCTAGTTGGTCCTAACGTCGAACTATTCCGATCGCTTAATTCGTATAGAAGTTATGGGCAAATAACCGGCCAAAAAAGAGGTTTTTGCTCAAATATGCGTGGGGTGACATTTTCCAAGTATTTTTCTTCATGTTGGATGGTTGGTGGCTTTATAGACAATTATATAGAAAAATAATAAACCATTAAAATAATAAAATAATAAACATCAAAATAATAAACGTACGATAAATCAGAAACACGAGTGTGAATCGCAAAAGAGGTCTAATCTCCGTTCAAATTTTATCGGACTCAAATGCGATCGCTGTTCATTTCTTCGATTTGTATACAGTTTTGCCTTCTGCGTAACCAGTAATCAAATTTCCATATGAAGCTTTCTATCTTTCCAATCGAGTGTGAAGCGTTTAGTTCTTTCTAATAACCTTGATTGTGAAGGTGTGAAGCTTTAGGTTCTCGGAGTTATTAGGGCGTTGCCCTGAATAAGTCAGAATGCTCAGAAGGAGCCAATGGTAGCGTAATGAAAACCTAAAGAACTAACAAAATGGTACTAGGAGTATCTCCGATATTCCTAGCACCTGAGACAACCTGGGTGATTGGGGGCAAGAACTGTAGACAACTCAATGTACAAGTTACTGATAATAATTGTATTTGGCGAAAATAAAGATATATCAAAATAAATGCGTTATTCGTACTTCACCTAATATATGACCAGATTTGGTATAGGTATTTCAATATAAGGAATTGCAAAAATACTGGTACGATACGCGTACCTCTTAAGATAATATCACGTCGAAAAATGACTAAGCTTGCAAATAAAAGAATGAAAAATACGTTAGTACCGAAATGAGTGCTTGACAAGAAATCGTGCACAATAGGCGTGCTAAAGGTAATTGCAAATATACGTTGTACTAAAATAAGTGTACCGTTTGTACCAATGAAAGAAAAGTATTTAGTTACGTGTACTGAACGTACCTGATGTCAAGTAATATGTGAAATTGCGTTATAAATGATGCGTACTGAATGTACCAAAGACAAGATGATGCATAAAGAAAAGTTATAAGTTGCTGTACCGAATGTACCTAATTCAAAGTAATATATGTGATTCGTACTGAAAGTACCTAATTGTTACTGAAGTTATTGCGAATGATACAACGTCGCTTGAATATAATATGCGATTGACAATGCGTACTAGACGTTACTTTAGATATGTGTATCACACTGAAATACGACGATATTGCCTGGCATGAAACATAGCAATTGGAAATATATGGGTATGGAGTTTACCGTACTGCTTTGAGGTCTAGGGGTCGTCTCGGGGCGGCACTTCGAGTACCGATGTGAGGCGCCTGGTCCACTGTAGTAGGCAAGTCCAAGGAGAAGATCCGCAAGCCCGAAGGGAGTTGCAGGCGAAGAAGGAAGGTAAGGGCGGCGTACCTATCGTGACTTTAGGTACGACGAAACTGAGTCAAACTGCTACAAACGCTACACCACTGTGGCAAAAAAACGACGGCCTGGTGAGCAACCTCTCGAGTCAAGTGCAAGTAGACGACTGACTGGAGGGGAGCGGTGTTGGTAAGTTAATAGGCGGCTGTGGATGGGGGAAGCCGAGGCTAGCCGAAGTTAGCCGAGCTGCCCCGATGTTCCTTGCTCCTCCTCCTCGTCAAGGGGCTCGGAGAAAGAGGTCTGGTCGGAGGTTCCCTCTGCCCCCGACTTACAGTAGTAACTAGCTGGTAGGTAAAAAAAAGTTGGTAGGTAAAAAACGCTGCAAATCATTGCTCACTGATCAGCTGATTGAGCTCCGAAGCCATTTTCAATCCTATTGAACGCAGGAAGCTGAAATTTGAGAGGGAGGGTCAAGGGAGAATACAGATGGTGGTAGGTGCTATTGATGGAGAACCAGTGATCTATACAGAAGGGTGATCTATACAGAAAATAATAAACCTTTGAGCAATGATTTGCAGCGTTTTTTCAACTTTGAAAAGTGAAGGTAATGTTTCCGCTACCTTGGTAGTCTCGGGAGCAACGAGTAGAACATTATTGATTTTGAAGGAAAGCAAATGGTTCACCTAATGGTTGGATGTTGCACTTAATTGTTATAAACGTTAGAAATCTATAATTATTTTACATTGTGTCCGTTTGTTTTCGGTCAATTGAAAGACAATAATATCCAAATCACTTCGTGCCAAGGTTAAATATTGACGCCGGATATTATACAAGAATGTTGTTGACGTTTCTTTCCCAACTACGTAGGTCATTCAGGGTCAGCCATTTCTCACATCTCCTTTCTGACTTATAGTCTGTCAAACCGTTGCATCTCATTGAAATGTCCACTTGTAGACGAGCAAAAGGGTTCTATTCGAAGTATTCATGCATGATGGATGCCACCATTGTATTGGCCAGGATGAAATTATCATACGCGGCCGCTGATAGTGAGCGTGTCCCTGAATATCCGTCGGAAAGAATACGGTATAGTAGGTTATTGTTTGAAATGGGACTCGGAGTGAGATTTTTGTTTTTTTTTCAGAAGGTAGGAGATAAGTGTCCCCAAAAACCGAAATTTTCTAGAATTTTGGTTTATTATTTTCAATAATGAACCTTTGGAATCGACCAAGAAAAAAAAAAATTTTAACACCCCCTCAAAATTTGATGGTTTACGTTTCAAGGTACGTAGAATCCAAAAACGCTGCAAATTATTACACAACGGTTTATTATTTTTATATAGATCACTCGTCTACAAAATCACCAACCATCCAATATGAAAAGAAAAATAAAAAAATTAAAATAAAATCAAAAAATAAAAAAATCCAAAAAAAATCGAAAAAATCAAAAAAAAAATCAAAATCACCAACCATCGATTGCATTTCGGTCAGCTCTAATTTGAACGGAGATTAGGCCTCTTTTGCGATTCACACTCGTGTTTTGATTTATATATATATATATTTCAATATAAACCCTTAAATTTTCGTAGGGAGTGAACGGTTTGTCCTACAGAGCTCCGCGTGGTCTCAAAAAATTCTAAAAATTCTATAGAATCTTAATTTGAAGGAAAAACAATACCTTTATATCGAAATTTTTTGAGTTAGGGCGTTTTCAAAATTTCAAAATTGATTTTGGAACCCTTAGGAGTGACCTACATCAACCAAAAGCTTCGGGGCACAACTAGACCCCAAATGGAGCCTACATACCAAATTTCATCAAAATCGGTCAATGCTAAGTGGCAAAAGTGCCGCGTACGGCGGACGGCGTACGGCGGACGGACGGCCAAATTTTTATTCGATTTTTCTTACGATGATTCGATTCTACTTACCTTGAAACGTAAACCATCAAATTTTGAGGGGGTGTTAAAATTTTTTTTTTCTTGGTCGATTCCAAAGGTTCATTATTGAAAATAATAAACCAAAATCGAATAAAAATTTGGCCGTCCATCCGCCGTACGCCGTACGCGGCACTTTAGCCACTTAGCATTGACCGATTTTGATGAAATCTGGTATGTAGGCTCCATTAGGGGTCTAGTTGTGCCCCGAAGATTTTGGTTGATGTAGGTCACTTCTAAGGGTTCCAAAATCAATTTTGAAATTTTGAAAACGCCCTAATTCAAAAAATTTCTATATAAAGGTATTGTTTTTCATTCAATTTAAGATTCTATAGAATTTTTAGAATTTTTTGAGACCACGCGGAGCTCTGTAGGACGAACCGTTCGCTCCCTACGAGAATTTAAAGGTTTTACGTACGATAAATCAGAAACACGAGTGTGAATCGCAAAAGAGGCCTAATCTCCGTTCAAATTTTAGCTGACCCAAATGCGATCGACGTTTTTCTTAATGTTGGATGGTAGGTGGCTCTGCAGACGAGTGATCTATATAAAAATAATAAACCGTTGTGTAATAATTTGCAGCTTTTTTGTCAAAAATCGGATGATGGAAACGGTAGACGGTAGAACTGCGTGCCCAGACAAACTAGACGGAATATAAGGTGTGTGTGCACTCAAAAATTTTCATGTTGAAAAAAAAAAAGAATTATGTTTTTAGGATCCCTTTGATTCGGCAAAGCCAGAGATACTTATCTAAAATGTTTTCATGAATTAGGGATGGCATTCAGAAAGTTTAGCACTTTGCTGTCTTGCCAAAGCGCTTTTTGGGTCATCGCGTGGGAGAAAATCGGGTAAAACGATCGCTTGGGGCGGTAAATTCGCACACCAGCAATTGTGGGATTTTGGTGTTGTAATGGGGAGGGAATTTTTTGATGCCGAACGGTAATGACGGGAGTTTCAGGTGAGAAGGATTTTCACGATGTCGGCAACCTGCGACAGCCAGCCACAACCCCTGAAAATTTCATCGAAATCGGATGAGAATTGTAGAAGTAATGGCAGTGGCAAGGATTTCAAAACACACTGATAGACAGACACGGAACCAAAATCGTCCAGGAAGGTCTAAAACGTTAAACGCAAGAGGAAATTTTGATTTTGGAGAACTTTTTTTTCAACCTTGGAAAGTGAAAACAAAGCTTCCGCTACCTTGGTAGACTCGGAAGCAAAATCGATACGAAAAACCTTCACAAAATTGGTCACAAAAAGTAGAGTAAAAATCAAGGTTTTTAATGAATGAAGTGGAAATTATTAGAAAACCTACTGTACTTCACGCTTTTCCGTAACGTTTGTTCGTTCAAGTGCCAAAGTACATAAAATGTCAAAAATACATGCGCACACCCTATTTTATGTTCAAAATTAATACAATTAAGTACATAAATTAGATTTCTGATAAGATTTTTTTTTCCAATTACTCCGTTTTTAGCTCCGTCTCTGTTTTCATATGGTTGATTCAACAAGTAAACGAGACCTATTCTCATCATTAGGTTTGTCCCACCTATTCTCATCTTTAGGTTTGACTTGGCCACCTTATGCCTTTGGTAGCGAGTATGTGAAAACTCGATTTTCCTATAACGTGAGGAACGATATTTACCTACGCTGGATGGATAAGGGTCATTTTCCTAGAAAGGGACAATCGGTATCCCAAGATTTCAAAAAACTTAAAGTCCGACTCAAGTTCTGCCAAAAGTCAGGGATTAATCTCACACCATACTGATTTAATTTCGACGAAAGTACACACAGTGGGACGCTTAATTAATTAATTAAAAATTAAAGAAGAAAACCTATCGAAAGAAACCTATTGGCGTGGTTTCCGCGTAAAGGAAAATACTCGGAACCCCATCTCCATGAGGAGCGAGAAGTGGGAGTTATTCCAAAAATTGAACCAGGGCGGGACGCAGGTGTAGAAAATGGTTAAACCAACGTGGAACACGGTTTTTCTGATAGCAACCTAGAAACCTTGGAAAGTAACCAAGTAATCTCGATTTATCGGTTTTTTGAGCCAAAACATGGTACCAGGGGATTTTTACGGTTGCTGAAAACAGTTTTGAGGTCGAAAAATGTAAAGTTTTTAAATCGCAACGGAAAATTCAAATTAAATTGTTAACAACTTGGAAAAAGTCTTTTTTTGTCTTTTGAAAAAGGCAGATGAAAGACACAAGTTCCTGGGTGGCACTTAGGTTTTTCAGCTTTTCTCGCATTCTGGTGCTGTTCTGCTGAAGTGTAACCAGCTCGGTAGAAACAAGAAGTAGAGACCAAAAATAAAAAATAATTTCGATTTCTTACCGTTTCACAGAGGGCAGATGAAAGACAGACGGTGACTGTGACACCACGTTTTTGCAACTGAAACCACCTGTGCACGCCTCGACATAGAAGAAATACGATTCCCGCCGCTTTCATTGATAACCTAACGACTAACCGCATCTCTTACAGTGGTATTAAAACCGCGGGAAACGATAAAAAGCCGCCAAAATACGAAAACACAAAAAAGGCAGATTAAAGACAGAACCCTCCGGACAAGCACATTTTATCCTCCTGCTCGCTTTATTTGCTTCCGAAAAAATCTGCAAACCCATTTTTGGTTTATTATTTCTAATAATAAGCCTATGTGATCGTATCGCAAAAAATTTTTATAACCCCCCCTCAAACTTTGTCACTTTACGTTTCAAGGTGCGTAGAATCCAAATTTGCGATGTCCGTCCGCCGTCCGCCGTTCGCCGTCCGGGCCATAAAAGGCCTTAGAATCGGTCTAAAAAAACCCGTTCTTTTGCACATAGACTCCATTTGGGGTCTAGTTGGTCCTAACGTCGAACTATTCCGATCGCTTAATTCGTATAGAAGTTATGGGCAAATAACCGGCCAAAAAAAGAGGTTTTTTCTTAAATATGCGTGGGGTGACATTTTCCATGTATTTTGGTTTATTATTTCTAATAATAAGCCTATGTGATCGTATCGCAAAAAATTTTTATAACCCCCCCTCAAACTTTGTCACTTTACGTTTCAAGGTGCGTAGAATCCAAATTTGCGATGTCCGTCCGCCGTCCGCCGTCCGGGCCATAAAAGGCCTTAGAATCGGTCTAAAAAAACCCGTTCTTTTGCACATAGACTCCATTTGGGGTCTAGTTGGTCCTAACGTCGAACTATTCCGATCGCTTAATTCGTATAGAAGTTATGGGCAAATAACCGGCCAAAAAAGAGGTTTTTGCTCAAATATGCGTGGGGTGACATTTTCCAAGTATTTTTCTTCATGTTGGATGATTGGTGGCTTTATAGACGATTATATAGAAAAATAATAAACCATAAAAATAATAAACCATAAAAATAATAAACGTACGATAAATCAGAAACACGAGTGTGAATCGCAAAAGAGGTCTAATCTCATAAAAAATAATAAACCATTGTGTAATAATTTGCAGAGTTTTTTTCATGTCTAGGTATATGCAATAAAGAATCACTACAAATTCAGGCCGCTGCTTTCATAGGTGATTCACAGTGTTCAAGGAAAGTTGACTACCTAAGGGTCCGGACATGGCAGATTACTGGACATTTAGCAGTTTAAACTTTAATTTCTATATTTTAGCGTGAATAAGTGCATATTTTATTGATTGCCCGAAGTAGAACAAAGTTGATGGTTTATGGAGAATTTTTTTTAAACGCCTAAATCATAAATGGGCATTCGGAATCTTCTCTGGACAGTGATTGGCCCTTTCTGGGAAAATGACCCATAGAGATCCTAAAGTTTTGAACGAAAGTTGTGATTTTTGTAAAAACGGTATTAAAATTTCAGCATTAACAGGGTGATTTTGACTTGTTCCAGCCATGTACTCAGAGATTCAAATCCAAGGGAGGAAGTTCATTCCATTAGGATTGTACATATTGCAGAAACCCCTGAGAGGAGCGAAGAGCCCTCAGGACCCCTTCCGGATCTCCCACTAAAAGGGGTCGAGTCGATGAGTGGGACTCGAAGGGATGACAGCGGCAGAGGAAGGGATAACAGTCTGGGATATTACTGGTGGGAGTGAGGGATGAGGGATATCCTCATGAATAAAACGGAGGGTCGGAGGGCTGAGGAAGGAAATCCTTTCGTCCTCTTGGGTTTCGAATTATCTCGGATGGGCGTAGTAGTAGGTGGACTAAGTCGTGAAACATGACGATTACAACCAATTCAAGACCAATAACAACGCTCTCCCTCAGAACAGGGCCGATTTCAGCAACCACTAACTCAAGTGCAGTACCTAACCTACCCAATTAACCTGTCAAACTTGGTTTTACCAAAACATGGGAGGAACAGTGTTGCCTGGAACCAATAGACAGCTCTGGGGGATATTCTTCTGAATATAGAGTGATCCGTGAAAGAATAGAAGAAATTTCCTTTGGTTAAAGGAGGACTTTCAGGAAAAATAATTTGCTATTTTAGAGTATTATTTTACGTTCAAATTATCAAGAATCCCATGTTGTGCGCGGGTTGGTACTAGACGGTCCCAAATGAAGTTAACGGAAGTAAGATTTTGCTCAAATTTCGGAAGGCAGTTAGGGGTTACCTCTGATATTATTTCTTTCGTTGCGCTCTCATCAAAGGTTGGAGAAAATTGACTCCTCAACTTGTCACACAGTTTACGACAGCAATGAATGCTTTTTTAGTGCTATTGACGAGACATTTCTGTAACCAAACGAGTTACGCAATCCAATACAAAGAAGCACCTCAACTCCTGAGGTAAAGGGAATGTCAACTACATATTAACGAGATTGGGAAAGTACTCCCTTCAACTCAGATAAGAACTTGGAGAGCTTCGTCGCCAGTTCAGAACTTCGTCGTGGATATTGTACAACGTAGGAATTCTACGTGTTACGTTTCAAACATATTTACAAAATCAACTCAACTTTACAAAGGACGGCCGATAAAAATCACGCTGAACGGGTTGTTGGGCTTGCAGACTGGCCTGAAACATACAGACGAATGTACATATTAGGAGTTCCACGAGAAGCTCCAGTTTCATTTTTTCTGATTAGGAAGCTAATTGAGGAAAACCCTGTACAGCAAGTTCCCACAAAATGTATTTAACTCACAAAATCATATTCGGAAAAAAGGTCAATGGAAAGAGGTACTTTCATGAAACATTGGCTCGCCACTCGAATTTCCGATTAGGTAATTGATTTGTAATGGTTTTGGACGTGAAAAAGATGTTTACTTAATATTATACTTAATTTACTTGTTTTACTATATGACCCACTCAATAACAGAACATCTCAGTCGGAGCCCTTCAACAATTAAGGAAAAAAACAATTGTGAATACAAACGAAAATGAGTTATTTCTTTAAACTAGTCGAAACTGCATCAGACGACTTCCTGTCTTTTGAAACGAGCATTCGAGTAAGAATTTTCCATTCTTACAGCTGTGATGCTCAAATGATTAAGTACGTCAAAAATTACACTTTCAAATTTTTTTTCAAAGATTACATAAGTATAGTTTATTTACAATTTATTGTTTTTAAATTTCAACAACATTTCAACAATTACAAAACGTATTCTTACATAACCCCTCTAATTTAATGTCTTTCAATCTCGGGGAATTCGGTAAAAGGGAATTTCTGTGCTTTTTTGACCGACTTCAACGCGCCGAAGGCGCGCGAAAGAGGAGGTACTCAATTCGGGTTGTCGTGGGACGACGATTTTTTTTTTTTTTTTTTTTTTTGTATGTCTGAACACCTTGCATTTCTTTATTCTGGTACCAATCTGTCTGGTTCTTTTTGAAAAGTGTTCTACCAGTATCCGTGGTGGTCCCGTTTCAAACAGATTTCATTTTGCTTCGTTAGAAGTATCGAAAAGTTGTGAAAGAAGTTGAAAAACGTGGTTCCCGTTTTCGGAAATATTGGTCCGCATTCACTCTTCTTGCCCTGTGACTTCCGACTATGCCGATGACGGACTATTTGTGTATAGTCAAATTGAAGGTCTGATTGTAAGCTTCAAAATAATATGCTATATGAGGGGGTTCCGATAACTAAAAGGTGTTGCGGGGGATGAGAAAGGGGGAAATTATAGTGGCTTTTAGGTCAGAACCTGCATGAGCCGTATCAAACGTGTTTATCAATGCTCGAATATGTGAGTTTTCCGACCATATTCGTATTAGGGATAATTATAGTACTGTTAGTTAGGTATTCTACCAAGTGGGTGTAGCACATAGCTTCCTCGTAATCCTTAACATGTTCGGGTAGGTAATGGTATAGGACATTGTCGGAACTGAATAGTGCTGTACCAAATATGAGAAATAACATACCTATATATTATAGTACTACTATAGTACATACTATATTATAGTACAATCAGGTGATGAGAGGGTATTCTCCCAAGTGGGTGTAGCATATAGCTTCCTCGTCATTCATAAATAGTTGGGTAGGTAATGGTATAAGAGATCGTCAGAACTGCATAGTGCTGTACTAAATACGAGATATGTAGTACAATTAGGTGATGAGAGGGTATTCTACCATGTGGGTGTAGCACATAGCTTCCTCGTCATCCATAATATAGTTGGGTAGGTAATGGTATAGAAGATCGTCAGAACTGCACAGTGCCGAACCAAATACGAGATATGTAGTACAATTAGGTGATGAGAGGGTATTCTACCAAGTGGGTGTAGCACATAGCTTCCTCGTCATCCATAATATAGTTGGGTAGGTAATGGTAGAGAAGATCGTCAGAACTGCACAGTGCCGAACCAAATACGAGATATGTAGTACAATTAGGTGATGAGAGGGTATTCTACCAAGTGGGTGTAGCACATAGCTTCCTCGTCATCCATAATATAGTTGGGTAGGTAATGGTATAGAAGATCGTCAGAACTGCACAGTGCCGAACCAAATACGAGATATGTAGTACAATTAGGTGATGAGAGGGTATTCTACCAAGTGGGTGTAGCACATAGCTTCCTCGTCATCCATAATATAGTTGGGTAGGTAATGGTATAGAAGATGGTCAGAACTGCTTACTGCCGTACCAAATATGTGGCATATAGTACAACTAGGTGATGAGAGGGTATTCTACCAAATGGGTGTAGCACATAGCTTCCTCGTCATTTGTAAATAGTTGGGTAGGTAATGATATAGGAGATCGTCTGAACTGAATAGTTCCGTACCAAATATGAGAGATATAGTACAATTAGGTGATGAGAGGGTTTTCTACCAAGTGGATGTAGCACTTAGCTCCCTCGCCAATCATGTCATGCTTGAGTTGTTGAATTGTATTGTCAGAACTACCAAGTACCTATTAAATATGAGGGAAGTCGAACAGTTAGGGGATATGAGAGTAGATTGCTAAGTAGGTAAGTGAACCAAATACCTCCTGAAACTGATCCAAAAACGGAAACTCATCTATACATTTGGAAACTGATCCGGATTACAGAATGTGGTCCACCCTTTGGCTTCTGGTTCACCTTACTGAAATGATTAACAGAATAGAAATAGATCTACATTACAGAAACTGATCGAAAAACTGCGGGAAAAATTAATTTCAGGTTTAAATTGAGGACCACTAAAAAGTGAAAAATAGAAAATAATATAAAATGGAAAAATAATAAAATAAAAACCTTTTTAACAAAAAAATGGACCGACCTCAAAAATTGTGTCCGTAAACACCAAAAAGGGAAAAATAATAATCTCAGCTAAAATTTACTTATCTAGTAGGTTGTTAGACATAAATATCTAGTCAACAGATGGTAGGTATGTTGGAATACCAACAATTAGTTGTAGTGTGATTCACACTTATCTGTACTCGTATTCATGTTTTGTATTGCACGATCGACGCATGTTGTAATACTCACCAGATCATGTGAGTAGTACCTAATAACCACAGCGTAACCAGATAGGTAGGTAGGTACGCATTGAAGTCGCCGCCGTGCCCATCTGTAGACACAAACGTCTTCTATATCTTCTACTTACCAACATATTATTCTTTCTCGCAAATATGCATACCTCCCATACTGCAAACATGTTTCCACACCGAGTATGAACGTAAATATCAGTTTGTTCAATATTGTTGGAGTTTCGAACGTTAATTAGGTAACAACGCTTCCGAAGGTATATAGCTACATTACAATATGTCCACCAATATAATAAGCAGTCTCATATAATAATAAAGTCTCAAAATACTCTCACAACCATTCCTAGGGAGGTTCACACTTACTATCATACTCACATGGCAGCAGAGACGTACTAGGTACCTGATAGTTTGGGGAGCACATTTGAACTCAATGGTACTTACTCTTGTAATGCTAACCAGACCATCGAGTAAGGAATGTGGATAGTTTGTGTCTACAGATGGGCACGGCGGCGACTTCAATGCGTACCTACCTACCTATCTGGTTACGCTGTGGTTATTGAGTAGGTACTACTCACATGATCTGGTGAGTATTACAACATGCGTCGATCGTGCAATACAAAACATGAATACGAGTACAGATAAGTGTGAATCACACTACAAATAATTGTTGGTATTCCAACATACCTACCATCTGTTGACTAGATATTTATGTCTAACAACCTACTAGATAAGTAAATTTTAGCTGAGATTATTATTTTTCCCTTTTTGGTGTTTACGGACACAATTTTTGAGGTCGGTCCATTTTTTTGTTAAAAAGGTTTTTTTAGTTTCTTCAAATCATTGTTTAAACGGAGAGCTTTCCAAAAAGGTGCAATATGAAAGGGAAATGAATGAGAGAGGGTGAAACGGAGGGATGAAAACGCGCGTAGAAACGAAATGACGTCAGAGCTTACCAGCAGCTGGTAACAGCAGTTCAGCTGAGATCCTCGCTCTTTTCTTTTGAACTATGAATTGGGGGGAGGGGGGGGGGGCATCATTTTCCGAAGCCCATAACTCGTTCATTTGTTTCTAGTAGTCTAAGTGGACTAATATTGAGGAACAACAAATAGGCCATTGTGTTTCATTTAATAACTATTTTTTGGTCCCAGATTTAATAATCAAGGATAACTTGTTAAACTGGGACAAACATTAGGAAAAATTTGAAAAACATAAGCCATGTTGGATGGTCCAACACAAATATTATGCTTACCTTTGGCAAACCAACTAGAACTTTTGGGAAATCAATTTATCTTTCCGCAAATCCCTTACGTTTCGACAACTGCTAGAGTCCTTGGCCGACTTTTTTACTCCTAAAATGTTCCATAAATGTTTTTCTCACTAATGATCACTATTGGTTACTCACTTAGAACAACAAAAAATGTCGATTAACTACGTTCAAAAATTAATGCACAGTTGCAAAACTTCCCTATGTTCGATAGTAGATGAAGAGGAAAATAAGGAGGAGGACGTTTCTCCGTATGAAGAGGAAAAGCCGCTGGTAATCATGCGGCACTATTTGAGAAATACAAACCGGTAACGGCATTGTGAGGCGTGGACGAGGCTAAAAGCCAAAAAGAGCCAACTCATTAGAGATTCATTCCCAAATGAAGGGGGATTCATCACAATTAGTTACCGTTAAAGCCTTCTGTGTATCTACAATGATTTACTGGTAACCCTCCAGTGATGTCGACGACCCCGCTGGCTGAACGTAACCAGGTGGTAGAAGAGCCGAGGTGTTGGTCCTAACAACGGAATACTTGAACATCCAGATCAGAGAATGGGGAATTTGCCTCACATTTTTTTTTTTTTTCGAATGAGGGTTTATTTTTATGGAATAAAACCATAGTGAGCTGCTCGAAAACGCATCCAAAAAATTTAGAGAATTTAAGGAAGATGGAAATTTTAAATGTGGTGGCTATGTGTAAGAGGCAGCCATGTTTGAAACGTAACGGATATTCTACCAATCTGACTTCAAAGGAGGTTCTGTGGCGCTTACCACAGAGGCGGAACATACACGAACTTTTAGCTTACAAGTAGTGCTCACAAGAGTGTGCCGTGAACTGGCAGGAAGAACCCAGACACAAAAGTGACCAAAAGAAACAATATTACTCACTTTTTTTACAATAGGATTCTACCTAAAAGTTTATCAAGCATTATTAGTCTTCATCTTCTCGTATTTAGTTTCAAGATTTGAATCACATTATTTGAGTAGCCATTTCACTGGATCGTTTTGTGTGGCGGTGCTAGAACTCTGTCTGTTGTCGGAGTTGTTTTCGCGTCGTTTTTAGGACGTCCCACAGTAAGACTTGGGCGTCCTTATGCTATCGATCTGGGGTAAAGTTGGACAACACTCAACAGAAAAAAAAATAACCACACAGTAATCCGTTTTAGACCATTCTGAATCCAAATCCGCGAAAAAAACCATAGGTGTATGTCTGTGTGTGTGTGTAACAAAATCTTGTGTACTCTGCACAGGCCTTAGTTCTCAACCGATTTTCCTGGTTCTTTTTTTGTTCGTCGCGGAAAACTATCTAGTTGTGCACTACGTCGCCGGAATTTCGAATTTTGCCTTTTAAGGAGGGAAAGGGGGGGTTAATGCTCGAAAAACGTGCGTTTTTGGGCATAATCTCGTGTACTCTGCCCAGGCCTTAGTTCTCAAACGATTTTCGTGGTTCTGTTTTCGTTTGACGCGGAATACTATCTAGTTGTGCACTACGGCGCCGGAATTTTGGATTTTGCTTTTGAAGAGGGGGAAAGGGGGGGTTAATGCTTAAAAAACGTGCGTTTGCTTGCATAATCTTGTAAACTCTGCCCAGGCCACAATTTCCAACCGATTTGCGTGTTTCTTTTTTTGTTTGACTCAAATAACTTCCGAGTTGTACATGATTTTACCAGAGTACCAAAATTCGCAAGGGGAGGGGGTGAGTGGGGGATAATATTCACAAAATATCCGATTTTTCAATATATTGGTTCCTTTACTGCTTACTAATTGTACCCAAGCTTTGAAATTGAGGAAAAATTCTCATTATACCTCCGGATTTTCATGAATTATTCTCTGTACCACCATGGAACTAATAGTGGTGCCACCATGGTGCCAGGACATGGTGCCATGATGCCATAAACCGCTTATTTCGTGTTTTTTTTTTTTTTTTTTTTTTTTTTGTGGTTCACCTTGAATACGGATGGGAACCTCGACGGACTGCCTACCAAAACTAATAGATGAAAGTTCAATGTTACGAGGTATTTCCGCTTTGGTGCCAGAGTGGCACCATTGTTGGCGTTGGGGAGGTGGGGGGGGGGATGAACTCGAATTCGCATGTTGGGTATCGTAGATCATGGATTTTAAAATGCTCTTCAGATTCGAGGCTCCCATGCCGCTAGAAATGTTAAGGTGGATAATGGTGGGGGGGGGGGGTCGGTATTTCTTGCCTAAAGTAATAAATAAATTACATCGAGTGAAACAGTTTTATCACTTAACAACTGATTAAACTGATCTAATGCTTATCCAATGGGACGTCCCCTGGAATGCATGCATTACTAAACAATATGTTTTTTTTGTATGACGTCAACAATATTCCTCGATTTTCGCGGTGTTTTGTAACAGAGGCTTCACTTGTTTAGGCATTTTCTCCTACGGTAATTTTTTCCCCTTGGTTATTCCTAGTGTTAAACGTTATTCTAGGGCCCTATTATAGGATTTGACCTGAAATTCCAGAATCTAAAATTGAGGCAAATTCCCCATTCCAGAAAAGGTTGATTATACTTATCGTATTAATTGTGGAATGCATGTAGTTAAGATTGGGAGCTTGCAGAAATATACTACCTCTGTATAGGGGGACTATGCTGGGGGAGGGGGAGGGGACCAGAAAAGGTCGAAACTGTCCGACTTATGACAGCACAATTTAAGAAGCATGGGATCAGTAAAAACAATTTCAGTTCAAGCATATGTGCTAGAGTTATGAAATAATATACAATTTAAATCTGAAGGACACGTCGAAAGAAACCACCTTGGGCTTTTTCCAAAACAAACTGGCTCTTGTATTTATAGTACTGATACATATCCCGCTCTTTCATGAATAATGGAAGCCCTCCAAAGCTGAAAATAATTATCTATTCTATTTGATACTAACTTTAGATAGAAAAATAATGATAGAGCTGGCTTATTAGCAGGATGCTGTACAGATCAGACCAAAATGGGAAGGAACTGGATGCCACGTGCAGGAGTCCTGATGCTGTGAAAGTGAAAATGCGCTACACCAATAAACATAACAAGAAAAGCCCTCTACCTAACCCCTTCAACTTACTCTTCTCACACAAAGAAAACGCCAATTAAATTCAATGGAACATAATATTTGAAATCCAGGATGAGGTGATCGCAGACTGTCTTTTCGAGAACTCAAACTAAGTAGCCACTTTGTACCCAACAATAGCGATTCCAAGAAAGTTTGTTGGCTTAGGAGGGTACCTATTGTTCAAGACTGGAATGGAGGGTTAACAATTCCAGGAAGGTCCGATGGCGGTCGACCGAAATCCACATTTTTGAACGCTTGCCTTCTCATAGTAATCCCTTCAACTTATGGGTCACTTCAAAATTTGGGGTTATTTCTTGTCACGCAGCTTTTGTGAACACTCTATTTGTCTTGGAAATTCAGAATTTTTTCAGGGAGATACAGCAGGTTGGTGTCTACAAAGATCACATAGAATGAATTTCACTAATCAATTAACTTAGATAATTAAAAATCATTAATGATTCCAATTCTCTCTCCCTACACCTGTCACAGAGGGTAGGTTGGGAACTTTGAAAATTTTTGGAGAACTCTATATTCATATTTTAATTTAAGTAAAAAACGTTATTGGTCCAGGATACTCTCCTCTTCAGGAATAAATTAGAAACGAACGAAAATTTCATGAATTGGAAGGGTTTTTGCTATGTTTTGATGCTGTCACAAGGTTTTATTCTCTCTCCCTACAATTTTTTTGAAATGCCTGCCCACTCCTGGAAAACGATTATTTTGTGTCATGAAAAACAAAAGTGAACACTGCTGCAAGATGGCTTCCGAAGCTACTGAAGTTTGATGAATTTCCAAGCTCCCAGTTGTGTGGGTTATGTTGTGAAGTGTTGAAGCTTTGAGAGTAGGTAAATACTTTCTCTCTCCCTACAACCACCTCACTCATCAGGGTAAGTGTTCAACTAGGTTTAATTAAACTCAAATTACAATCATGAATGCCAGTGTTATGTATTTTTCTAACGTTCAGAATCAATAATGGTTAGGCCAGTAGAGAGTGAAAACCTCACAAATCTCTCTCCCTACAACCTCTCTACCTACAACTTCTGGGAAGAGGCTGGTTTGTAGGAAGAGAGATGGAATTGCAGGGAGAGAAGTTTTTTTTTCAAAGCCGTTTACATTTTTAAGAGTTACCTGAACTATTTACACCGCTGGGTCATATAATTCTGACTTTTCATTAACCCGCATTTTACGAAAGATTAGACTGATTGAAAGAATTGAAGAATCTGATAATTCTGATGTACCTAGATTATAGCTTCGGACTGTGATTGCGATAAGTAAAAGAGACTCCTAAACTAAGATTCTCTTATTTTGAAGGAATAAAAAGGTTTCATGAGTTCAACTCACACTTGGTTTTCTCTCTCCCTACAAAGTCGAAATTATGGAAAAAAATCCAAAATTCTATAAATTTGAAACTACTTGATAAAGTGTGCGCCCACTTCAGGATCTGCCTCAGTGGCCAAAACCAAGGACGTTTACGGGAGAAAAAACATAAAAACTTCAACAATAATTTATGGAAAAGTTCGAGGACAAAATAACCCCAAATTTTGAAATGACCCTTATATCCTCCAATAGGAGTTCTTAGTACGGATGTTTGTTGGCATGAGAGGGTATTGCTCAGGTCTGGAATCGAAGGTAGGCAGTTCCCTGAAGACCCCACGGCGGTCGACCTCGATCCACAATATTCCGAAAAAACCAAATTAGTGTTTGTTCCAGAAATTGTAAGTTTTTGTTCTTCTTGAAGCGTTCCAACTGCCCAATACCGCCAACTAGAACTAGCCAACTGCCAGACAAACCGGCCTTGGGGTCTCCATGCCAATATTCACTGACACACGGCACTCCAGTAATCAGCACGCAGGGGCATTGAAGTTGTCGAATCTTTAAAAGATTACTTGTTGAATTTTTAAAAACTTTTCTCTGTCAATTTTCGACCAATTTTGATCCTCAAAAATACGAGAGTGAAATTAGTGAAATTACATTGGAGCTTGTTCAGATGCTGTAGGATATAGTTCTAAGAAAATCGTCAGCGAATCACGATTTCAGTAGTCGAATTCAGGGGGAACTTTTCACTAATTAATGGTATCTCTTATCCAAGGACCATCCTGAGCCAATGTTTCTTTGATAATGAGCGATATTTTGTTACAGTATTGCAGGGAAATTTTTTTGGTTTGCCAATGGTATGCGGGACCAACTCTGCGCCAGTTTTGGGTGTTTAGGGGCCAGTTTTTAAGTGTTACTCGCCAGTGACTGTGTTGCGGGGGATACCTGGTGAACTTCCTTGTATAGACAATGAAAGTTGGTTCAAATTTTCGAAATGGAAGGAGAACGAGGCGTGGTGGAATGTAAGGCGTGGTGCACTCTGGAGAAACAATTTTCATGAAACGAATTTCTTGAAACGTGAAACCTATGTTGCTCGCAACAGACACATAAATTTCGCAGTGCAGTTCACACTGCATTTCATGAAACTGAAGTTTCTTCGATTTCGTGAAACCGGGTTCCAGGAAACTTGAAAAAACGGTTTCCAGTTGCTTCAGTTTCACGTTTCATCTCGTTTTGATTTGTCCAATAATTAATGTTTAAACTGTGACAGATATTCCAAGTGGTGAGGCTGTGGAAAATTGGCCCACTCTACATGATTTTCACCTTAAGGAATACAGCAACAGGGACAAAGTGCAAAGTGCGTGTAAATCAGTGACGAAAGAGGTGAATATTAATACTTTTTCCTTATTTGTGGACCAACAAACGATCGAAAAGTGGCTTTGACATTTTAAAATAATCCTTGAACTTGACCAATTTTGATGAAATTTGGTATTAAGTAAATATAAATTAATAAATAAATTTGGGGTCAAGTTTGCCCGATGCTTTTGGTTGATGTAGGTCAACCAGGGGTGAAAAAAAGGGTTGAAATTTCGAAAAAGCCCCAACTCGAAAAATTTGTATGTAAAGGTATTGTTTTTCCATCAATTTAATACCTATAGTATTGAATTTTTATAATTGTTAGAGACCACGCGGAGCCCTGTAGGACAAACCGTTCGCCCCCAACGAGAATTTAAGGGTTGGACTTAAAATAAATTAGAAACACGAGTGTGAATATCAAAAGAGGCATAATCTCTGTTCAAATTTTAGCTGACCGAAATGGGATCGATGTTTTTCTTCAAGTTGGTTGGTGGTAACAATGACAACGCCGTGTTCTTTGCAGACAAGTGATCTATAGCATTTCCGAATTGAGTTAAACTTTTTCCATTTAGATTTAGTCCTTTTCCACTTAGGTTTAAACCTTTTCCACTTAGGTTTAAACCTTTTCCATTTAGATTTAAACCTTTTCCATTTAGATTTAAACCTTTTCCATTTAGATTTAAACCTTTTCCATTTACATTTAAACCTTTTCCATTTAGATTTAAACCTTTTCCATTTACATTTAAACCTTTTCCATTTAGATTTAAACTCCATCAAAACGTCAGTAGTTAGCCCCATCATAGTAAGTAAGTGAGTAAGTACCTAAGTAAGTAAGTCCTGGATGTCCAAGTTGTCAATGGCAGCTTGGACATGGAGCAGACTTGGCGGGTCAAGATAATGAAATATGACACAAATGATTTACGGCAAGCAGTGTCGGAGCTAAAAGGAGTGTCACCCAACAACATCAGGGTGATGGCTGCAACCTTGTCATGGCGCGGTGTGTGGTGCGGGAAAAGTGCCACGGAGTTGCGCGAGTTGGGCATCTCGGTAGGCGTACTCCGTGGTATCACCACCCGTGTCCTGCTCGGCTCATATTTGAACTGGTGGTCGTTTTATAGAGGCACTTCCCTTCATCTTTCTCTCCCACCCCCACCTTCCTCATCTTCCCTTATCCCTAGGGCCGGCGTCGGGTGAGTCCTGGGCGTCCTACCCATTATATTTTATTTATTTATTTTTTTTTTTAATTTATGGCGTGCCCCCTCCGTCACCAAAGACATTTTGTCTTGAGGGGAGTTAATTCGAAAAAAAAATATATATATATTATTCTCATTTGCATAGAGCCATAAACATTCTGTTCCACTTCAGATGTGATGAAAGAAAAATACTGTACTTAATTTATAACTTCCGTTCATGAGAAATTCTTGTGTTCTTGTGTTCAAAAAACATATGTTCATTATTATATATATTACATTTCAGTGCATAAAAAAACACTTGCATGATTTAATTTTCAAGTTGTGGCATAATAACGTCGGGCTAGAGGTAAACGTACCGAAGAGATAAATTCATATTGTGCAAAAATCAAATTAAATGTATAACTTTTTTAAACACACATAGATACTACCTACCTACCACATACTACTTCACAATCAAGTTTATTAGGAACTGCTTGCATACGAGTCTGCAACACATTGGGACATTTTCATGTCAACCACTACACAACAAGGTAGTGAAGTAAGGTTGTTAGTTCATGTACCCAAGAATCAAAATAAGAAAACAGTTGATTGTTCTCTACGCAACACAGTGAGTCTATTTTATTTATTGGTCGCGTGAGCAAGTTTTCGTGACGATTTTTCAGTTTATGTGCCAAAGCAAAGACATGAAAATGTCAAAATTTCAAAAGTTAGCTTGGTAAATATGATAATAAATTATTTTTTTAGGTTGGATACATAGTTTGATGATATTGATCACCAATAATAACAACAGTTAAATAATCATAATATTCTGCATTTGATTTTCCCTCGTGTTGAATTTGTGACTTGGGTACTTTTACCTCTAACTCCACGATAATTTCCTGAGTTTAAATCCAAATGGAAAAGGTTTAAATCTAAATGGAAAAGGTGTAAATCCAAATGGAAAAGGTTTAAATCTAAATGGAAAAGGTTTAAATCTAAATGGAAAATGTTTAAACCTAAGTGGAAAAGGACTAAACCTAAATGGAAAAAGTTCAACTCAATTCGGAAATGCTATATATAGAAAAATAACAAACCATTGTGTAATAATTTGCAGCGTTTTTCTTCTTTTTTGCAGCCACCATCGAAACTGATATAAACCCGTTGCTTCTATGTGCATGTTTTCATGCAATCGGTTTCATGAAACACATTTCTAGAAACTTGATTCATGAAGCTGGTTGGTCCAGTGTGCACAGCGCCTAAGACAAATCCTACAAATTCAGGACGGTTGGTGAACCTGGTTGCGCCATCAGTTTCTGGCGCCCTTCAGTTACGTGTGGTTTGAGTTGAAGAATGAATTATGGTGAGTCTACTAAAGGGTGGCAGCGGAGCGAGAAGATCAGCGCTCGAGCTGACTCAGCAGTCTTCAGTTCTGGTCGAACAAACGACCCTTCGACTACCGGCCGCCACAATCCGCTTCCTTTTTTTGGTCTTCCTGGCCGTTCGGGAAATCGGATGTCTGGTTCGAGCTCGGCTCTTTATTGCTGGTACATCCTGAGGGGTCGTTCAAGTAATCGCATTCACCGCTTTTGACTGGCACCAACGGACGTTCTCTGATGGCCAGGTTGATATAAATATCACAACTAGGAGCGCGATCATCTCCCATATCCAAGGACACTTGGGGGTCTCTCAAGTCCCAGCGGAGCTTCAAGGATCTTCTCCTAGAAGCTTCAAACGTAGACGTATTTATTCGAGTCATTTAGGTTGAATATTTCAGCTTTTAAACGCAAATGGAAGTAATAAGATTCTCATTTACCAAGGCCAGAACAATGAAGTGTCTATAAACTGATTAAATAATTTATGGTAATATTAATTATTGATATAGAATTATCATTTTTCAATTATTAGGTAGGTCGTCTTTTTCATTCCATGTTGACATAACTATACATTGGAAATGGAGGGAACTTGAGGGGTGGCCACTCTGAGATCAGTGCGTTTCACGAAAATTATATAATTCTATATTCTAATGTATAGATAGGTGCCCAACGATGTAACCAAAAAACGTCGGCCTAGTGGGTGTGGCACATAGCTTCCTCGTATCCACTACCCGATTGTGTAGATGATCCGATGCACAGTAGTTGGTCTCAAAACATCAATCTTACTTGCACAACCCTCATAGGGGACCATCTACACGTCAACCCGCAAAATCTCTGAATATTGTTGGAAAATGTAGAAGTTATGACAGTAACAAGGAAATACACGTTTGCGCATGCGCAGCGTCTACTATCAGTCTGGGGGTGATGATTTTCGTAGGGGACCATCTACACGCCTACCCGCACAATCCCTGAAAACTCCTCTCCCAAGCACGAGGTTTTCTCACTTGAGGGAGTAGTATTTTAATGAAATGTATTTATGTATACCTACTGCACCAAATATTAAGTAATAATTGAAAAAAATTTCAATTTTCCTTGAGTGATTACCAGGTCAGGACAATACCAACTATCCACCAACTATATTTGCGTTGTTTCCCACTGAAATAATTCAAGTGATTTACAGCGTTTTTCAGTCAGATGAAACCTTTTTTCTACCAAATGAAACTTTGTTCCAATCAAGTTAAACCTCTTTTCAACCGAATGAACCTTTTTATCAGACAAACGGAACCTTATTTCAATCAAAGGAATCTTTTTCGAACCATCCATAAAAAATATCTTTATTCGAGATTGTTGCAAAACAAGTTAATACAGAGGAACTACAAATTAATTTAATGAAGCGGGTGTCCAGCAGCTGCGACAGGCAGTTTCATCATCATGTTTATGACGAAGTTGGAGCAGTCTGTCGCGGTGATTGTTTCGACGCAGCGTTGAGAAGGAATACGGGTGGCATTGCATAGAGAAGGAATGCTGGCGGCGCAGCGTTGAGAAGGAATACGGGTGGCATTGCATAGAGAAGGAATACGGGTGGCATTGCATAGAGAAGGAATGCTGGCGGCGCAGCGTTGAGAAGGAATACGGGTGGCATTGCATAGAGAAGTAATACGGGTGGCATTGCATAGAGAAGGAATGCTGGCGGCGCAGCGTTGAGAAGGAATACGGGTGGCATTGCATAGAGAAGTAATACGGGTGGCATTGCATAGAGAAGGAATGCTGGCGGCGCAGCGTTGAGAAGGAATACGGGTGGCATTGCATAGAGAAGGAATACGGGTGGCATTGCATAGAGAAGGAATGCTGGCGGCGCAGCGTTGAGAAGGAATACGGGTTGCATTGCATAGAGAAGTAATACGGGTGGCATTGCATAGAGAAGGAATACGGGTGGCATTGCATAGAGAAGGAATGCTGGCGGCGCTGCGTTGAGAAGGAATACGGGTTGAATTGCATAGAGAAGGAATACGGGTGGCATTGCATAGAGAAGGAAATCGGGTGGCATTGCATAGAGAAGGAATACGGGTGGCATTGCATAGAGAAGGAATGCTGGCGGCGCTGTGTTGAGAAGGAATACGGAAGGCATAGCATAGAGAAGGAATACGGGTGGCATTGCATAGAGAAGGAATGCCGGCGGCGCTGGGTTGAGAAGGAATACGGGTTGCATTGCATAGAGAAGGAATACGGGTGGCATTGCATAGAGAAGGAATGCTGGCGGCGCTGCGTTGAGAAGGAATACGGGTTGCATTGCATAGAGAAGGAATGCTGGCGGCGCTGGGTTGAGAAGGAATACAGGTGGCATTGCATAGAGAAGGAATACGGGTGGCATTGCATAGAGAAGGAATGCTGGCGGCGCTGCGTTGAGAAGGAATACGGGTGGCATTGCATAGAGAAGGAATGCTGGCGGCGCTGGGTTGAGAAGGAATACGGGTGGCATTGCATAGAGAAGGAATGCTGGCGGCGCTGGGTTGAGAAGGAATACGGGTGGCATTGCATAGAGAAGGAATGCTGGCGGCGCTGCGTTGAGAAGGAATACGGGTGGCATTGCATAGAGAAGGAATGCTGGCGGCGCTGGGTTGAGAAGGAATACGGGTGGCATTGCATAGAGAAGGAATACGGGTGGCATTGCATAGAGAAGGAATGCTGGCGGCGCTGCGTTGAGAAGGAATACGGGTTACATTGCATAGAGAAGGAATGCTGGCGGCGCAGCGTTGAGAAGGAATACGGATGTCATTGCATAGAGAAGGAATGCTGGCGGCGCAGCGTTGAGAATGACTGAAAGAATACTGACTCGTTGTCACAGTGGCACCAATATGGTTGGACCAATGAGTTTCATTTGATTGAAATAAGGTTTCGCTTGTCTGATAAAAAGTTTCATTCGGTTGAAAAGAGGTTTCATAATAAATGTTCGTATCAGGCGAAGAATTCTCCAACAGAAGTGGCTACCAGAATCACTTCTGTTCCCTCGAAGCTGGCTTCAAGAAGAAGATCGGAGCTTCAAATTGTGAAAATAAGTCAAAATAGCAGGTATTTCAGGAAAGTTAGAATTATTTTGGAGGGGTTCTACCGCATCACAAGAATATTAGAGGCGTACCGGCCGTTTATTGGAAGGCGACGCAAGAAGAAGTTTAGACCGAATTACGTAATTCTACTCTGATTCCAATTCTCTAGGAATTATACTAATTTTATTTCGATCTTGGCCGACTCGAAAAGAAGAGACCACAGTTCACCCTACAGGTCTAGGCAGGAAAATATGGGACTTAGGTACACGTTTTAAAACACTACTGGCAGCCATTGCTAGTGTCGGACCTCATGAAAGTAGATTGTAATTTTATCACAGGAACATGACAGTTTTGTAGGAAATGACACGGGATGTAGTTCCTCCCCGTCTGATAGCTTCCTGGAAACTTCCACTCGATAAGAGACCGTGCGGGTTCGAATAGTGGAAAAACCCCCAAGAATAACAGTGGCAGGAACCGACATCAATAAACTTCGACCTACAATCAAGCGAGCGATATCAAAAACTGTAAAGGAAGGAAATTTCGAGATAGCATTGATCCGAGTCTAAAAAAAGGAAAAACATTGCTTCAGAGCCTACCAAGGAAGCGAAAGCATTGTTAAGATTTTTAAAAAGTTTCCAAAATCAAAATTTTTTCGTTTTAGGCCTTCCTGAACTCTCTGTATGTCTGTGTGCCAGTCATGAAAACCTGGTAAGGGGCAAAACTAGTCGACGTTATTGTCTGATTTCGATGAAGTTTAGGGGGATTGTGCGGGTTGACGTCCCCTGTGAGGGTAGTCCAAGGTACTTAGAGAATGATGTTTGATCATCTATACAATCGGGTTATTGATACGAGGAAGCTGTTTGCCACACTCACTTCGCAGAGGTTTTTTTTTCTTTCATGCGGATACAGAGCAGAATATCATTAAAGAACACGCTGCAAATTATTACACGAAAGATTTATTTTTTTCTGTATAGATCATTCGCCTGCAAAGAACACACATTAGCCATCGCCCTACCTACCAACCCCCCCCCTACCCGCCCCCCCCCCTACCCGCCCCTATCGCCCTACCTTCACAATCAAGTTTATTTTGAAGAAATGAACGCTTCACACTCAATTCAAAGAAATAGGAAGTTGTGGGTGCTTTCATTAGGAAATTTGATTGCTGGTTGCTAAGGACGCAAAACTGAATACAACTCGAAGAAACGAACAGCGATCGCATTTTGGTCAGCTAAGATTTGAACGGAGATTAGGCCTCTTTTGCGATTCACACTCGTGATTGTGTTTTATCGAAGGAAAACCTTCAAGTTCTCATAGGGACTGAACGGTTTGTCCTGCAGAGCTCCGCGTGGTCTCATTCGATTCTAAAATTCAATACTCTCTTAAATTGATGAAAAAATACCTGTACCTTTATATCGAAATCGTGACCTTTAGCGATATTTTAACACTGATACGGTTGACTACCGGGAAACCAAGGTTGTTGGATGTCATTACGTTCAATGGTCAACACCGATGTTTGGAATCTCAACGCCTGAAGTCACAGAAATCTATCTAAAATACTATAAATAGGTACCATTGGAATCGGATACAATCACGTAAAAGAGTTGTGAAATTTTCCGATCTTCCTTGTTCTTGGATGAACGTCACTAAGGAAGACCAATTTCACATTGAAGAAGGAGGTTTTAGGACACCTGTAGCCGGTAACCCTCTCAGGAGCGTGGTTAGGTAGCAGACAGACAGAAACATAATAATTTTAAGTTATCATAATATATTATTATATTTATTAAGAGATCTATTGAACACTTTGAAGAAAAAAAAGCCTTTCAAAATTCTTAGGAGTTAAAAAAAAAAAAATCAGCCCTTTGGGCCTCACCAGGGGGCAAGCCTCCTGGACCCCCGGGTGGTTATTGCTTAGAGCCTTCCGCTAAAATTCAAGAAATATGGAACATGCTTTAGCCGTGTTTTGTTTGTTTGTTGTTTTCTTTTACTAGGAATTGGTTGTCTATTGTTTTAATTTAGCTCTTTATGGGCCTGCTTTCCAAATTTTTCGTCATTTCATTCACCTATTGATGCCCCAAAGGTTGTTATTATTAAGAAATCAAAAACATCTACAACGTCGAAGAACACATCGCAACTACAAGCCTAGGTTACAAGATCCTTTGACTGCTTTTTGGTAAAAACCATGCCAGCCATCTACATAAATAAAAACGCTGCAAATTATTACACAATGGTTTATTATTTTTCTATATAGATCACTCGTCTACAAAATCACCAACCATCCAATATGAAAAGAAGAAAAAAAAATCAAAATCACCAACCATCGATCGCATTTCGGTCAGCTCTAATTTGAACGGAGATTAGGCATCTTTGGCGATTCACTCGTGTTTTGATTTATATATATATATATTTCAATATAAACCCTTAAATTTTCGTAGGGAGCGAACGGTTCGTCCTACAGAGCTCCGCGTGGTCTCAAAACATTCTAAAAATTCTATACAATCTTAAATTGAAGAAAAAACAATACCTTTATATCAAAATTTTTTGAGTTAGTGCGTTTTCAAAATTTCAAAATTGATTTTGGAACCCTTAGAAGTGACCTACATCAACCAAAAGCTTCGGGGCACAACTAGACCCCAAATGGAGCCTACATACCAAATTTCATCAAAATCGGTCAATGCTAAGTGGCAAAAGTGCCGCGTACGGCGGACGGACGGCCAAATTTTTATTCGATTTTTGGATTCTACGTACCTTGAAACGTAAACCATCAAATTTTGAGGGGGTGTTAAAATTTTTTTTTTCTTGGTCGATTCCAAAGGTTCATTATTGAAAATAATAAACCAAAATCCGCTGAATCGAAGTTGGTTCTTACCATGCATAAACGTGTAAGTGACATAACTTCGACAGAAAAATGAACTTGGCAACAGAGAAGGTATCTATTTACAACCACACAGAGAAGGAATGCTGAACCGTGCAACAGGAAGGTATCAGGCTCTGGATCGGCAGAGTTTGCGCTATCAATGAGATTCAAAACTCGGCGCCTCGAAAACCGGAGTGTAGGAAAAGGCGTATGATCGGAGTGTTTAACCCTAATGGGGCCACAGTATCACCAGTGTCACCGAAAACATCTCAAGAACCCCATAGGTGTCCCAAAATGTCACCGGAGCAACCAAAATAAATTGCAATTTTAAATTTCATGGACACCGGATTTTTTTGTGGGCTTTTGGAAGACTCAAAATAAAGTTATGACAAAAATTTCTAACGAAATCGATGAAAAAATTTTAAAATTTTTTGTCATAATATTATTTTTGATTTTTAATAACTTACAAAAATGGTTCAAAAAATTTAAATCTAGTTAATCTGGTGACACCTTGGAACAGCTGTGGAATTCACAAAATTTTTTTGGTGACACTAGTGACACCGGGGTCCAATAAGGGTTGAAACGCACGTGACATTTTCGCGTCACGATTTCCGGATATTTACCCTAGGACAATAGCATGTCCCATGTTAAATAAATACCAACTCATTTGATAAAGTGCAAAACTTGGGGTTGAAATGCCTGTGGAATGAAGACTTGTCCAGTTACTCCTAACGGTACCACAAGCTCGAGAAAATCCAAATAGGAGAAGGCAAACCGTCGGAGATATGAAGAGAGTTGAGGGCCTTTTTGGACTAAGTAAGGCGATGGAGCCCCTGCCTGGGATAATTTCATGTATCTGGGTAAGCGTTGCCAGGGGATATTGAAGGAAAAAGGGGGAACTTATGGGGGCCACGAGAATGAAGGAAAGGGGGGGGATCGGGGACGCCTCTCTAACTGTACCTCATTTCGAAGCGGCTGGGAAGCCTGTGGGGCAAGGTCGCACCTATCACAAAGAGGTCATTTCAATAAAACGTCGTTTCGATTCATCTTTGAAGGCCCGAAACCTTGTATTTGAGTCGAGGCATGTCTTGGGAACAGCTGGAAACAACGAAAATCGTTGGTAGTCCTCGTCTGATCAGCGGAATTTTTCGAGGAATCCACCATGGAAACATGCACCAAAGGAGCACCAGATCTCCTGCATATCGTTCCACGTACCAAAGTCAAAGATATTGACAATGGGCTCCAACCAAATTGATTCACTTTTCACTGAGCTATCGAGCGATTTACTGCTTAGGTCAAAAGGCTCAGAATATGAGTTCAGTGACTCATCTACCACTGAGTCAGATTTGATAAAGATCCGATATTTTTTTACGATTTGATTTGTGATGACTGTGAGCATTTTTTTCACAATTTTTGTGACGGTTAACCGAAAGGCTCAGAATGTGAATTCAGAGACATACCTTCTGACAATGAGTCGGATTTGATAAGGATTTGAAGGGGTTATCAATTTTTTACGACTTGATTTGTGGTGAATTAGCGAAAGGCTCAGAATGTGAATTCAGAGACATACCTTCTGACAATGAGTCGGATTTGATAAGGATTTGAAGGGGTTATCAATTTTTTACGACTTGATTTGTGGTGAATTAGCGAAAGGCTCAGAATGTGAATTCCGCGACATATCTTCTGCCAATGAGTCACATTTGATAGAGATTTGACGAGTTTTTAGGAAGTCCCACAGTAAGACTTGGGCGTCCTTATGCGATTAATCTGGGGTGAAGTTGGACATAACTCAACAGAAAAAAGTCTACCAAGTGGGTGTGGCACATAGCTTCCTCGTATTCATAACCCGATTGTATACATGATCCGATGCATAGTAGTTGATCTCAAAACATCAATCTCTAAGTACCTTTCACTACCCTCATAGGGAACCGTCTACACGTCAACCGGCACAATCTCCGAGTATTGTTGAAAAATGTAAAAGTTATGGCTGTGGCAAGGATTTCATGACAGACAGACAGACACGGAACCAAAATTGTTCAGGAAGGTCTGAAACGTAAAACGCGAGTGGAAATTTTGATTTTGGAGAACATTTTTTTTTTCTTACCTAGACAAGTGAAAACAAAGCTTCCGCTACCTTGGTAGACTCGGAAGCAATAACCTCACACTAATCCATTTTAGACCATCATGTTTTCAATTATTTTGCTCACTTTTCAAGGTTGGAAACAAAAGTTCTCCAAAATCAAAATTTCCACTCGCGTTTTACGTTTCAGACCTTCCTGAACAATTTTGGTTCCGTGACTGTCTGTCTGTCATGAAAACCTTGCCACAGCCATAACTTCCACAATTCTCATCCGATTTCGATGAAATTTTCAGGGATTGTGCGAGATGGTCCCCTATGAAAACCATCGCCCCGGACTTCAAGCGAGAAATTTTTGTCAAAGCCATACCTTCTACAATTTCTCGTCCAATTTCGATGAAACTTTCAGGAATGAGGAATTTCACCGATTTCTGTTTGCATTTTTCCTGAATAGTTAATGGTGTGGGATAGATGAAAATCGGGCTGATTTCGGAAAATAAGTCTCCTGTTATTTTTGGGAGTGAGTCAAAATTTTTGATTTCAAAACTAACCGGGAAAACAGACGTGCAGCGGGAACGCTCGCTGATTGGGCTGTTCGGATCGCCGTCTCCTCCCAGTGTTGCCCATTGGGACGACGAAATCGTGTTTTCTAAGAGAATCAAAGTTATCAAACAAAAACAGAGGAAACCTAATTTTCCCCATCTCGCTTTTTCTATTTTTTTCTTCAGTTTTTCGATTTCGAACTTTACTGTTTCATGAAATTTTGCAACTGGGGACTATGGATTTCTCGATCTCAGCGCTTCAAGCGGCCATAAATGAACTATTCCAGCATGACGTCATTTTCCCGATTTTTTTAAACATTCGTATTTTCTACACTGTTTTGTTTATTCGTAAATGAGGAAGTTCGGGCTGAAAGTTTGCCGTAGGGGGTTTTTAGAGGTGCTGAATCCGATTTTGGGGTCAAAAATAGGAAATTCCGACATGGTGAAATTCCTCATTATGCAAGATGGGGTGGAGATGGTTCCCTAGGAAAATCATGGCCCCCCAAATTGAAAGTATTTTGTGCGCATGGGCAAATGTGAAATCCTTGTAACAGCCGTAACTTCTACATTTTCCAACAATATTAGGAGATTGTGTGGGTTGACGTGTAGATGGTCCCCTATGAGGGTAGTGGAAGAGACTTAGAGATTGATGTCTTGAGATCAACTACATAAAATCGAGTTATGGATTTGATAGATAGATATGTTTATTTGGCACCATTTCGTACACTTTTACAAGAAGATAAATTCATGATGCGATGCAATTTGCACAGATTTCCTACCCGACGTTAGGCTTGGCCCTTGTTGTAGGGTAGGATCTTTGCCAAATCGCTCCATATTGGTAAATGAATTGATATCAACTATACATTACAGTAATAAGTAAATTACTAAACAATACATGATTTGACAGAAAAAAGACGCATTTTGATCATCTCTAACATATGCTAACTTACTTTAATATTCTCTAACTTTAATAATCTCTAAGCTTTAATAGTATCCTATGCATTTATGCTGCTTAATATCCTCTCTCATCTAAAGCCCCCTTCTGTAACTAGCCAACATAACACTTGCTTTTTGTACTCTGGTCTAGTGAACTTCTGGGGACTTTTCATGCTACAAACAATTTCTCTATGTGACAAATGTAGAATGAAGATCGGGCTGTGCGTTGTCAGAGTCAGTCTAGGTCTAGGGTGTGCGCCTGGGTTGGAAAAACTGTTTATTGTTATTTTTAATCTAAGGTAGACCTCATTCTGAGAATTTTGGTACCAACCGTGACCTTCTAGCGTGTGTAAATCTTTTCCTATGAATTTTCAAAGTTTCGACCGTTTATGACGTCACAGTGGGCTGGGGGATCCCACCCAGGCGAGAGGGACGCGTGACGTCATAAACGGTCGAAACTTTGAAAAATCATAGAAACAGCTCTACTCACGCTAGAAGGTCGCGGTTGGTGCCAAAATTCTCAGAATGTAGTCTACTTTCGATTAAAAATCTTTAAAAAAATCAAGGCGCACCCCCAATGAGGGGTATACTCTACGGCGGCACATCTAGTATTGTATTTCGGATCCCTTCGAGAAACTTCAATTATTTTTCACATGAAGTTGTCTAGTGATTCGAGGAAGCTATGTGCCACACCCACTTGGCAGACGTTTTACTTTTGAAATGTTACGAAAACAACAAACCGGTTGGATTGAAGAAAAGGTCAACAGGGTGGGAAAACAAAACATTGGGTTCTCTGCTCTCCAAATCAACAGGCATTCTGAAAACACTAGATATCCCACTCCTGTCTCTAGTCGGAACGCTGTTTCAAACTCCGCGTTTGTTTCCAAGAAGGTTGATATGCGGAGGTTGATACGGGAGGTGGTCTCGGAGCGAGGCTAATGTGGATTTCTAGCCTCGTAGATCATTTTGTTTGTCTGGGCCATCTTGATTAAGTAGCTGGTTGAGTCATGGCAGAGTTGTTAAAATAGGAATTCCAATTCCCATTACCCATTCCAATTACTTTCGGAACAAAGTAATGGCCATTCCCATTACCCATTCCTGTAATGGGAATGGAATTTTCAATTACTTTTTCCAATTCCTTGTAATGGTAATGGTTTTTTCAATTCCCCATTACTCTTAGTTGGAAAAGTAATGGGTCCTTCCAATTACCCATTACAGGAAGAGTAATGGGTAATGGGAGAACCAATTCCCCATTACCACCATTCAATCAGTAAGTTGACCATCCTCCAATTCATAAGGGACCACCCTCAAACTCATAGGGGACCACCCTCCAATTCATAGGGGACCATCCCCCCATCCATTTCGTTGGGGACCATCCTCCAATTCACAAGGGACCACCCTCAAATTCATAGGGGACAACCCTCCAATTCATAGGGGACCATCCCTCCATCCATTTCGTTGGGGACCACCCTCAAACTCATAGGGGACCACCCTCAAATTCATAGGGGACCACCCTCCAATTCATAAGGGACCATCCCACCATCCTAATCGTTGGGGACCATCCTGCAATTCATAGGGGACCGTTCCCAAATTCCTTGGGGACTACCCTACCAATTCATAGGGGACCATCCCCCCATCCATTTCGTTGGGGACCATCCTCCAATTCACAGGGGACCACCCTCAAATTCATAGGGGACAACCCTCCAATTCATAGGGGACCATCCCCCCATCCATTTCGTTGGGGACCATCCTCCAATTCACAGGGGACCACCCTCAAATTCATAGGGGACAACCCTCCAATTCATAAGGGACCATCCCACCATCCATTTCGTTGGGGACCATCCTCAAATTCATAGGGGACCACCCTCCAATTCATAAGGGACCATCCCACCATCCTAATCGTTGGGGACCATCCTACAATTCATAGGGGACCACTCCCAAATTCCTTGGGGAACTCCCTCCCAACTCATAGGGGACCATCCCACCATCCTAATCGTTGGGGACTATCCTGCAATCCATAGGGGACCGTTCCCAAACTCCTTGGGGACTACCCTCAAAATTCATAAGGGACCATCCCACCATCCATTTCGTTGGGGACCATCCTGCAATGAATTGTAGGATGGTCCCCAACGATTAGGATGGTGGGATGGTCCCTTATGAATTGGAGGGTGGTCCCCTATGAATTTGAGGGTGGTCCCCTATGAATTGGAGGATGGTCCCCAACGAAATGGATGGGGGGATGGTCCCTTATGAATTGGAGGGTGGTCCCCTATGAATTTGAGGGTGGTCCCTTGTGAATTGGAGGATGGTCCCCAACGAAATGGATGGGGGGATGGTCCCCTATGAATTTGAGGGTGGTCCCCTATGAGTTTGAGGGTTGTCCCTTATGAATTGGAGGATGGTCAACTTACTGATTGAATGGTGGTAATGGGGAATTAGTTCTCCCATTACCCATTACTCTTCCTGTAATGGGTAATTGGAACGACCCATTACTTTTCCAACTAAGAGTAATGGGGAATTGAAAAAACCATTACCATTACAAGGAATTGGAAAAAGTAATTGAAAATTCCATTCCCATTACAGGAATGGGTAATGGGAATGGCCATTACTTTGGATTAAGGTGTCTCTTAATCCCCCAGTTTTTGGTTTTATGTGTACATAATCATAATCACTTCACTCATTTCATTGCTTATAAGAAAAGTAATTTTGAAAAGTAATCATTACTCAAAGTAATCATTACTTTACAACTCTGAGTCATGGTAATAACTCCTCGATTGTGTTTACTCAACAATGTACCTAATCATTTTCGGGAAATTATCGATATTCTGAAAACTATTGGACAAAAACGCTGCAAATTATTACACAATGGTTTATTATTTTTCTATAGATCACTCGTCTGCAAAGCTACCAACCATCCAACATAAAGAAAAACATCGATCGTATTTCGGTCAGCTAAAATTTGAACGGAGATTAGGCCTCTTTTGCGATTCACACTCGTGTTTCTGATTTCTCGTACGTCCAAACTTTAAATTCTCGTAGCGAGCGAACGGTTCGTCCTACAGAGCTCCGCGTGGTCTCAAAACATTCTAAAAATTCTATAGAATTTTAAATTGAAGGAAAAACAATACCTTTATATCGACATTTTTTGAGTTAGGGCGTTTTCAAAATTTCAAAATTCAAATTTGAACCTTTAGAAGTGACCTACATCAACCAAAATCTTCGGGGCACAACTAGACCCCAAATGGAGTCTATATACCAAATTTCATCAAAATCGGTCAATGCTAAGTGGCAAAAGTGCCGCGTACGGCGTACGGTGGACGGACGGCCAAATTTTTATTCGATTTTTGGATTCTACGTACCTTGAAACGTAAACCATCAAATTTTGAGGGGGTGTTAAAAAAAATTTTTCTTGGTCGATTCCAAAGGTTCATTATTGAAAATAATAAACCCAAATGTGTAATCGCTTTAGCAACTTTCGAAAGAGCAGAAAAAGTTGTATCAATATGCATTATCTCAATTAATTATGCTGTAAATTCCTTTCTTATTACTTGCCTACTCTTACCAACGAATTTATGATCGTTTACATCGCAATCAACACAGGTAGGAGATAAGAACCGTGGTAAATGAAAAATTCTGCCAAGTGGGTGTGGCACATAGCTTCCTCGTATCCATAACCCGATTATATAGATGATCCGATGCATAGTAGTTAATCTCAAAACACCAATCTCTAGGTACCTTCCACTACCCTCATAGGGGACCGTCTACACGCTAATCTGGACAATCCTAGAAAATTTCATCAAATTCGGATGAAAAATTAAGTGAGTAGATGTATGTGATTGGATCAAAAAAATAACTAGCCTCGGATGGGATTCGAACCCGCGACCCCTGGGGGACCAGTTCAATGCTTTACCCTCTGAGCTATTGAGGCCTATTAAAGTAATGAATAGGATTTGAGATTCTCAGAGGGGACCTTCCCTCTATGAAGAACCATTCTCTATGATTTTCATAGAGGACCATCTAAACACTATTCTACAACATCCCTGAAAATTTCTTAGAAATCGGACAATAACTTCGTATAGTTATGCGCGTTACAAGGAATTCATGACAGACAGACAGACAGACACGGAACCAAAATTGTTCAGAAAGGTCTTAAACGCAAAACGCGAGTGAAAATTTTGATTTTGGAGAACTTTTTTTTTCGTCCTTGAAAAGTGAAAACAAAGCTTCCGTTCCGCTACCTTGGTAGACTCGGAAGCAATTATTACATAAGATTGACTTGGAAAAATTTAAGTAAATGTGTTTGTTGACGAACAAATTATCAATTAGGTATCTCACGTTTTATTGAATAGTCTTTAATTGAATTCATGTGAAAGGCAAAAGGTAGGTAGCCTGTAGCGAGGCTAACGTGGATTTCTAGCCTATTTATTAGTTTGCCAGTGCCATCTTGATTGGGTAGAGCTGGTTCAGTCGTGGTAATAACGCGTCAACGTTGTTTTACTCAAAGATTAGGTAAGTTGCAGTAGGAACCGCGAATAAACTTTTTCAAAAAGAAAATGGCCTTTTTACTCCTTACTTGAAGACCTCTTCAGTTAATTTCTGAATGTTCATTACCTACCAGCCTGTCTACTTGAAAATCTTTTTCCGATTATCTTGTAAAAAGTTTTTAAGTAGACAGGCTGGTTTTGCCCTTAAAAAAGGCCATTTTCTTTTTGGAAAGTTCATTTTTGGTCGATAATCTGATTAAAATGCAGTCATATCTCATAGTCATAATATGACTATGAGAATATTATTCTCTCTCGTCATATCTGGACGATTTTAGCAGGGGGGGGGGGTTCTTGGAAAAACCTCAGAAATCGTTTTAGAATGTTCCCAAACGAATTTCAGAGAGAAAATTTTCAAAAAAGTTAATGATAAAAATTTCGAAAACATTAAATAGCTCCATTTTCTTTGAAAATTCGCTAAATATAGTTGATGGGATACCATAATTTCATGGATCTATCTAATAGCAGGTTTATCTAATATGCTGTAGGTAGGTACTACCAGTACCAAGCAACAGGCAGCCCTTGGGGCCCCGTGCCTCACGTTTCTCACCCAAATCTACCACCACAACTCTCAAGCGCGCAGCATTTTGGCTCCGAAATAAAAAAAATCGTAACCTGACGGTGGTTCGCAAATTGAAGCAATTTGCCCGAATGAAAAGCGAAATGCGATACCTACGTTTTCGCCCGTAATCGCCTCTGAGGACGCGAGGTCGGTGATTACTGCGATCCCCGCAGCGCCTCCCCTCGCCGAAAAATGAAACGACGAAACTCAAAATAAACGAAAACTATGAAAATGAGAGAAAAAACGCGGTGACCCCAGAAAAACCTCAGCCTTCCAGAAACCGTAGCGAAGGATTTGGCGAGGCTCGTTATCTTTGGCGGGACGGCTGGGGCCGTTGGCCTCCGCCTCGCAGCACGTTGAACCTGCACTTGGTCGCGAAATCCACTTCTATAGTTGAAGTCGGCAAGATGGCGGACTCACTCTATATTTTTTGTACCTAGCATATTATTTAGTATCCTTCCATCTCAGGGGACGTCCTATCTACATAACGATGGTAAATCGGGAAATCCAAAATGTAGATACTAGTCCAGTCAAATTAGCCAAAAAAGGGGGGGGGGGGTTTGCATTAATTCCGGACAAAGCGAAACTTTTATGGGTGACTTGTGGGTGCCTATGGAACATGTTTTTAGTATATTCTACTAGATTCTCCTTGTGCTAACTTTTTGGTGCCCGAAAAACCGCGATTTTTCGGCACTTGTTTCAGTTTTTTGCCTATAACTCGTACACGATGCATCCTACGGAAAATTTTACTCAATCCTTTATTAAACAGGATGAATTTCTGCGTCGAATGACCACCTGAAACGTTAAGATCGGTTCAGCCGTTTGGCCGAAATCGATCGTTGAATTTTGCCGCTTTTTCCCAAATTGGTTGAAAAATGGGTTACGCTCAAGTTTCAAGGCCTGTACATCAAAAACGGCGTATCCAACCAAAAAATGTCACATGATCAAAGTTGTAGAGAATCAAATTTTGTGTAAGAAAAGCATCCCCTCTTCCTCCCCCCCCCTCCCACCCGCCTCTACCAAATGATAGAATAACGAAACAACTTCTGAGTAAACGAAATTATGAGTATTGAAAACGGTGTTGCAATCAAAAAATGTCATATAATCAAAGTGAAACGTCTGTTGTTCGACCTAAGGCACTGAAGTACTTATAATAATAGAAAAGGCAAAAGAAAAAACATCTCCTAGATTCTCCTTTTGCTCACTTTTTGGTGCCCGAAAAACCACGATTTTTCGGCACTTGTTCCAGTTTTTCGCCTATAACTCGTACACGATGCATCCTACGGAAAATTTTACTCAATCCTTTATTAAACAGGATGAATTTCTGCGTCGACTGACTACCTTCATTTTTTAGATCGGTTCAGCCATTTGGCCGAAATCGATCGTTGAAGTTTGGCGATGTTTCCCAAATTGGTTGATCGCCAAAACTTCAACGATCGATTTCGGCCAAACGGCTGAACCGATCTAAAAAATGAAGGTGGTCAGTCGACGCAGAAATTCATCCTGTTTAATAAAGGATTGAGTAAAATTTTCCGTAGGATGCATCGTGTACGAGTTATAGGCGAAAAACTGGAACAAGTGCCGAAAAATCGTGGTTTTTCGGGCACCAAAAAGTGAGCAAAAGGAGAATCTAGGAGATGTTTTTTCTTTTGCCTTTTCTATTATTATAAGTACTTCAGTGCCTTAGGTCGAACAAGAGACGTTTCACTTTGATTATATGACATTTTTTGATTGCAACACCGTTTTCAATACTCATAATTTCGTTTACTCAGAAGTTGTTTCGTTATTCTATCATTTGGTAGGGGCGGGTGGGAGGGGGGGAGGAAGAGGGGATGCTTTTCTTACACAAAATTTGATTCTCTACAACTTTGATTATGTGACATTTTTTGGTTGGATACGCCGTTTTTGATGTACAGGCCTTGAAACTTGAGCGTAACCCATTTTTCAACCAATTTGGGAAAAAGCGGCAAAATTCAACGATCGATTTCGGCCAAACGGCTGAACCGATCTTAACGTTTCAGGTGGTCATTCGACGCAGAAATTCATCCTGTTTAATAAAGGATTGAGTAACATTTTCCGTAGGATGCATCGTGTACGAGTTATAGGCGAAAAACTGAATCAAGTGCCGAAAAATCGCGGTTTTTCGGGCACCAAAAAGTTAGGACCAGGAGAATGTTTTTTCTTTCGCCTTTTCTAGTATTACAAGTACCTCAGTGCCTTAGTAAGTTGAACAACAGACGTTTCACTTTGATTATATGACATTTTTTGATTGCAACACCGTTTTCAATACTCATAATTTCGTTTACTCAGAAGTTGTTTCGTTATTCTATCATTTGGTAGGGGCGGGTGTGAGGGGGGAGGAAGGGGGGATGCTTTTCTTACACAAAATTTGATTCTCTACAACTTTGATTATGTGACATTTTTTGGTTGGATACGCCGTTTTTGATGTACAGGCCTTGAAACTTGAGCGTAACCCATTTTTCAACCAATTTGGGAAAAATCGCCAAACTTCAACGATCGATTTCGGCCAAACGGCTGAACCGATCTTAACGTTTCAGGTGGTCATTCGACGCAGAAATTCATCCTGTTTAATAAAGGATTGAGTAAAATTTTCCGTAGGATGCATCGTGTACGAGTTATAGGCAAAAAACTGAAACAAGTGCCGAAAAATCGCGGTTTTTCGGGCACCAAAAAGTTAGCACAAGGAGAATCTAGTAGAATATACTAAAAACATGTTCCATAGGCACCCACAAGTCACCCATAAAAGTTTCGCTTTGTCCGGAATTAATGCAAACCCTAACTGCTAATTTGACTGGACTATACGTGAAATGTACAAATGTCGGATTTTTTTTTTTTTTTACTTGTTCTATTGCACCAAGTTACAACTTATAAGCAACAATGTCAAAAATGGCGTGAACTCCCAGTTTTCCGAACAACATTCCCCTTAACAATCAATCTCCCTTAACACATTCAATGCTCCTGTTTCCAAAAAGCCTGCATGACGCGGATCCGCGTCATCGTCTGTTTTTCTTCCAATGTTACATTTTGATAAAATAAATGGTTGGATCGCCCTGTAAATTTCCAAGAACCTCCTTAGGATGATGGACTTCCAGAGAGCCAAGTTCGTAAGGGTTTCTTTTCTTTAGAATTTTTCTCAGCATGAATACCATCCCACTTCCCGCTCATACTAACATGGGGGAAAATCAATTCCGTTTTTTGGCAACTTTCTCGGCCAATGACTCGTGTCGAAAGTGCTCATGCGCAGATTGCTCCCGTAACTCTAATACAGGGTGTCTACCATTTGGATGGACCAAACTTCCAGGACCGATTCTACAACTAATGTGCAACAAAAAATGTATCATAACAATTTTTGCTTCCTCACTACCGAAGGTAGGGAAGCTTTGTATTCGTGAAAGAAGTGAAAAAAAAATGTCCTCCAAAATCAAAATTTCCACTTGCTTTTTGCGTTTTAGAGCTTTCCGAACAATTTTGGTTCCGTGTCTGTCTGTCTGTCGGTCTGTCTGTGGTCAATCCTTGTCCCGGGCAAAACTATACTAACCTGTGGTCCGATTTTGATGAAATTTTCAGGGATTGTGCGGGTTAGGTCCTAGACGGTCCCCTATCAATTTCAGCACCTTCGGACCAATAGGAGCGAGTGCGCATGCGCAAACGTGAATTTCATGGAACCTCGGTTTCTCGGTTTCTAATGAACCGATTTTGCTCAAATTTGGAGGTTAGTTAGGGACTAACTTCTAAGAGACACCCTATAAGTTTCAATCAAATTGGTCAAGCAATAGCCGCTGCGCATGCGCGAACTTTAAATTTATTGTTACAACCAAAACTCCGCAACTATTCAACCAATTTCGATGACATTTTCAGGGATTGTGTGGGTTAGGTCCTAGACGGCGGAACGCTAATATTTTGGTATTCAATAACTCTTTGAATCATAATTTTTTCACCAACTGATTCTATACGTCCATGTTACAATGAGTGAGGAAGCTATACTGCCCACCCAACTTGGCAGACGTTTTTTCTTAACCCGCTCAAAAAGCCCTTCTTTCAATTCGAAGATTTTTTTCGCGTTTTCGACCTGACGTAATTATAACTGTCATAACTCTTAAGTAACATCTTTCTACTCAATAAAAACATCAATCAGCTAGAAATTTGATGTTTTTTATTGAGTAGAACGGTGTTACTCTATGCTCACTGCCATATCTACGAATAATGCGAATTTTATGTAAGAAAAACGAAGGTTTTCGTCGAAAAGTCCACTTTCTAGCAGTCAGAATTAT